>APFE031286899.1:162516-180180 GCA_000404065.3 Pinus taeda
AAGTATGTTCCTGTTTGCAGTTAGAAAAATTACGCAAATTACAATCTGTTTACTCCAACATATGTTGGAAAGTTATAGAAGGATGACTAGTGCAATCAATCCATTCTTTTAGCCTTGGATTTGTTTTAGTTTAAAACAGAAGTATACAAATATACTTGTCCAATGTCTATGCTTTAACCATTCACCTTAAGATGTTTTTACAATATAATTTCCTGAGTCTATTTAATATCTTCATTATCATAAAAACAAACCTATATCCATCTTAACTCCACATCTACCACTCTTAGGGGGATGAAATCTATTTATCCCTCTGAGCACTTGGTAGACCCAGAATTAAGATGGATCTAAGATAGAATTTCCCCTTTAAATAGTCTATGCTCACATGAATACCATGGGTAAATACCACAGGTTATCATAAACCTGGAGGTTAAAAATTACTATTAGTAATTTATAAAAATTAATAAAATTAATAGTTGATTTTTATTTTATTTTTATTTTAATACATTAAATTACAACATCCATTTTTACTCTTGATAGGATCAAATATTTTTTCAGTCTATGCTAGTTTGCATATCACGATATTTGATACCTCTCGGGGGTTAGTAGATCCAGAGTAAAGATGGATCTATTCTGGTTTAATTCCCCCATTTAAATAGACTACATTCCAAGTGAATACCATGGGTCAATACCATGTGCCATTTTGGTGAATACCATGGGTCAATACCATGTGCTATTTTTATTTTTATTAAAAATAATATTAGGGTTAATAATGTTTTTTTGCATGGTATAATATTAGAAAAATAAAAAAATGTTTTATTTGTTTACCATACCTCTCGTTTATTTATATTTTTATTAATTTACCATACCATTCATAAAGACAAGGTGACTTATGGAGTAAATATAAAAAAATGTTTTATTTGTTTACCATACCTCTCGCTTATTTATATTTTTATTAATTTACCATACCTCTTTTACAAATATGGTATTTGAACCATAGGATTCACTTAAATAAAACCTCTTTCTTGAGCCTTCATAAATAGAACGAGGGTTATGGACTAAATATAAAAAGAGGTTTTATTTATTTACCATGCGTATAGTTTATTTATATTTTTATTTATTTACCATACCTTTTGAGTAAGTATAAAAAGACGTTTTATTTATTTACCATACCTCCACTTTACTTATATTTTTATTTGTTTACACCCTTGCATGTATATAAGGTGCCTTATGGAGTAAATATAAAAAATGCTTTATTTATTTACCATACCTCTCATTTATTTATATTTTTATTAATTTACCATACCTCTTTTATAAATATGGTATTTGGGCCTTTGGCCATAGGATTCACTTAAATAAAACCTATTCTTGAAAATGGGCGAATGGATTCACTTAAATAAAACCTATTCTTGAAAATGGGCGAATGGAAGGTTGTAACTCCTAATTTCAAGGGCTAAATTTACCTTTTTTACCCTCTCCCTTAAAATAAGGTGGGCTATTTGAGGTGATTTGGTGATTTGTAAAAATGTACTATGATACAAAATATTCGCCCAGTAAAAATTTAAAACCCCTTAATTTCGCCAAAGGGCAAACATTCGCCCCTAAAATCAACCCTAGTTATGGCCCAATGTCACATTGTCACAACCATGGTCATTTATGGCCAACCATGATCAACCGTGGTCCAACGTCGCATTGTGAGAAAGATTGTCAATATGAAAATCAACCATGGCTAACCATGTTCAATAATGGTCAACCATTGTTAACCATGGTCCAATGTCCCATTGTGACAAATATTCTCTCAATATGAAAATTAGTCACGGTCAACCATGGTCCAACATCGCAATGTGACAAATATTGTCTCAATTTGAAAATCAAACATGGTCAACCTGGACATTTTAGGTTTATAATATAATTTGTCTTAGGGTTTATACACCTTGTGTTTACAATATTAATCCTTTGTTTTTTTTTATATTTTTACTATTAATCCCTTGTTTTTATAAATGCCTTGGGTTTATAATATACATCCCTTGGGTTTATTAATGTAAGCGTTCATATTATTAGGGTATAATATTATTGATAGAGTTTATAAAATTAATCCTAGGATTTAATATAGATCATTTGGGTTTATGATCCATTAGGTTTATAATATAAATTCCTTGGGTTTATAATATTAATCATAGGGTTATATTCCTAGGGTTTAAGATCAAGCTTAGTGTTTACAATATTAATCACTTTATTAATTTTATGGTTTATATTCCTAGGGTTTAATATTCATCCTAGAGTTTAATAGTATTCGCTTGATTTTTTAATATTGATCCTTTGGGTTTATAATATCAATCCCTTGGGTTTATAATCATGGTCAACCATGTTCCAATGTCACATTGTGACAAAGATTGTCTCAATATCAAAATCAACCATGTTCAACCATCCTCAACCATCATCAACCATGGTCCTTCATGGTCAGCCGTGGTCGAACGTCACATTATAATAAATATTTTCTCAATACGAAAATCAACCATGCTCATCCATCCTCAACCATAGTCAACCAAGGTAAAATGTCACATTTTGACAGCGATTGCTTCAAAATGAATATTAACCATGGTCAATCATGGTCAATATGAATATCAACCATCGTCAATCATGGCCAACCATGGTGCAAGGTCCCATTGTGACAAATATTACCTCAATATAAAAATTAGCCATCGTCAACCATCATCAACCATGGTCAACCATTCTCAACCATGGTGCAACATCACATTGTGACAAAGATTGTCTCACTATGAAAATCAACCATGGTCAATCATGGTAAATGATCCTCAATAGCCATGGTTACATTGTGACAAAGATTATGTCATGGTCTAATGTGAAATTCTCACAACCATGGTCATCCATGGTTCAATGTCGCATTATGACAAAAAATGTCCATACGAGAATCTACCATGGTCAACTATGGTCAAGCATGGTCAAGCATGGTATTCCATGGTCCAATGTCACATTGTGACAAATATTCTCTTAATATAAAAATAAATTATGGTCAACCATGGTTGGACGTCGCATTGTTACAAATATTGTCTCAATATGAAAATCAACCATGGTCAACCATGGTGAATGATGGCCAACCATCTTGGTTTTAGGGTTTATAATATCTATCTTAGGGTTTATGTACCTTGAGTTTACAATATCAATCATTTGTTTTTTTTAGGTTTTTATTTAGAAATTCCCACCATAGATCAACAAATTATGCAATATACTAAAGCAAAATACAAGATCTACTTCTACAACAAACTTTGTGGAAGCTTAATCGAATATGAGCAAGATCAATTTAGAACACATATAACTAAGAATGAGAAATCAATCACACATAACACATAAGAATAACTCGGGAAAGCCTCAGCCTAAAACCCCAATTTCTATATCATCATACAAATGGAAATATGTTCAAATTACAAAAAGAATCAGCTCACAAGCTATCATGCTCTCTCTGCAATCAAACAATGCTGCTCATAGATAGTCAAAGGCTTCTCCAAACATTCTCCTCTGCCCTCCAAGCCTCCTATTTCCTTGTGCAATTTTTCTTGGGGTCCAATGCTACCACCTGTGTTAATTGGCCTCTTCACACACTCACTAACCTCTAATCTAATTGCGCAATCCTGAAGGAGATAATTCCTTCTGCATGGATGAGTTTCCTATATAGGAAAAAACCTCCAACTGATAGTACACTGTTCCTTCCTCTGATCTCAACTTGGTCTCTGACTGAAATGACATGCGTGAGTTATTTATGAGAGAATATCCAGTTATCTGAAGTGCAAAAGTTACATACATGCATGCATTAACTAACTGAACTCACAATTAATTCAACAAACTGTTTGAATTAATCTAACTGGTCTTGACTTAGTTAACCGAGTCAACTAATTACAACTCAATATTACAACTCATCCTTATATCTTTAACTGATGGATAAATTCCTTAATCAATGGGATAACTGTTGCATGTCCCCACATAGACTTCATGTCTGATTTTCTACAACTAATTAACTCAAGATGAATTAATTAATTATTTAACAAACAACTGCTAAGATCAAATTCGAATTTTACTTCTGAATTTTAGTTCAGGGACTAAGTAAAATTAGAATCTATCCCGAAATACTATTTATAGCAATGCTATTTTTAGCATTTCCATTTTTCATTCCTTGTTGCTATGTCCAACACTGGTACTTGAAATGCTATTTATAGCAATGATATTTTTAGCATTTCTTGTTGCTATTTTCAACACTCCTCTCAACAAGAAAGGAATTTAACTCGAACTCGATCCTGAACCTTTGGAATGTTCTGCATGTAACACTTCTCCCAAGTGTTATTGCTCCAGCAACTCTAGAAACAAAAAATCTCCCAAATGACCTCCCTATTGGGCTAGAAACATCCTCTGATGCTGAAGCTTCTCTGTCGCTGACAAGTGCTCCCTCTGTGACCTATGAGCTGCTGCAACACTCCATGCATCTCCTATCATTTCACACCTCTTTGTTCCATCTTACACTGGTGCAACACTCCTGTGCCTCTCGAATTGTTGCAGCCTGTTAGCTCCGCACTATCTTTGGATTCATGCACTGTAGCTCTCTCTGTCGCTCCATCCGCATCTGTCTCTACCTACTCAACCAGTCCTGCTACTCTTCATCGGGGCTCCCATAGCAAGGTCTAATTAAAGAGGTTTAGTACCTCAATGATCCTACCCGTATTCCATCCTTCTTGGGCCTATCACTTCACATCACCCCACCTCCTGCTTAGAGGTATGGATGCATGTGATCCCTCAGCCGACTTGACTCAAAATTTCCCCCTATTGGAGGTCTCTACATGAGTAGATTTTTCTACTCGATCTCCTCTCAGATTCTCTATTTGTGGCTGCTCCACAACCTCCTAAAGCTACTTCACCAATTGCGGCTCCTGACAATTGTTTGAGACTTATTCTGGCATTGCATGTTGAGAGGTAATTTACTCTCCCTCTCAACCACCAAGTCTCCATTAGTTTCCTTGCTCCTCAAGGCTTTGCATGCATCTTGAACCTCAAGAGCATATAGGTTATTGACTCGTGAACCGATCTGCTTCAGTTGTCACATGGTGATGTGTTGAAGGAAAACCTTTCCATTACTGAAGACTACATCATAGACTTTGTCTTCCAGCATTGTGATCGGCACCAAATGTTTCCTCAATCATGGTACATACTTGACATCGGTCAAGGTAATGTGAGCTCCATGCTTCCTCTGAAAAACAACCGTGCCTACACTTGAGACATGATACTGAACAAACTCTTATCGCTGGTCATGTGGAAAGAAGCTCCACTGTCAAGAAACCAACCACATCCCACCATGGATGAAACAATGCATGCAAAGAGGGTGAAATCCAACTCAAACAGTGAGGCCAATGCCTCACCTTCAGATCCTTCCTTGGATCCCATCTTGGATTTCTTCAGTGGACAATTTGTAGCAAAATGGCCCACCTCATGATAATGAAAGCATCAGACTTTCGATTTGTAAAACTTCTTCCCACCATAGGAAGAACTCAATTTGGGATGAGAATCCTTCTCCTTCCCTTTCTTTGCCTTCCTCGCTAAGGCACAATTTTCCTCATCCTCCTTGGATGAAGAATCATCTCTGGTGCTTTTTCTTATCTCCTCCTGCATCAGATCCAACCAAAATCGTTCCCAATCTGGCAATTTCTCTCTTCCATTTACCGAGTCTTGGTAGCTACGCCAGCTCTTTGGAAGACCGAGGAGAGCAAGACTCACCATGTCATCATCAGCTGTCGTGATCCCTACACTTCCAAGCTCATCCCTGCAGGTGGTGAGCTTGTTCAGAAATGTAGAGATCATGTCTCCCTTTTCACACTTGATTTTCCAAAGCTTGTCTTTTAGCGCTAGATTCCTCTGATCACTATTGTTCTGATATAAATCTTTCAATGTTTTCCACATTGAAAATGGTGTCTCCTTGCCATGGAAGCTCGAGACAATGTGGTCTCGAACTCCCTCATGGAGGATTCTCCTTGCTCTAGCCACACATTTCTTCCATTCTGCCAATTCTATAGCATTAGCCATTGCTAGCTTGGGGACTTCTTGATCAATGAAGTCCTTTAGACTGTTGTCCTCTAATACTGCTTCCATGTGATCCTTCTAGGCTATATAATTCGAGCTGCCATCACGGGCATACTCGAGTCTTAAACTGTTGAACGACACTGGGGAAATTTGAGATGTGATAAGAATTCAAATTCTATAATCAGGAACTTGAAACTTCAAAATTCTCCCTTATTTGTATACTATTCTTTGCTTTGATCACCTTTGCTCTGATACCATGTAGAAATTCCCACTGTAGATCAACAAATTATGCAATATACTAAAGCAAAATACAAGATCTACTTCTACAACAAAATTTGCAGAATCTTAATCAAATATGAGACTGAGAATGAGAAATCAATCACACATAACATAGAAGAATAACTCGGGGAAAACCTCAACCTAAAACCCCAATCTCTATATTATCATAAAAGTGGAAATGTTTAGATTACAAAAAGAATCAACTCACAAGCTATCTTGCTCTCTCTGCAATCAAACAATGCTACTCATAAATAGTCAAAGGCATCTCCAAACCTTCTCCTCTACCCTCCAAACCTCCTATTTTCTTGCACAATTTTTCCTGGGGTCTAGTGCTGCCACCTGTGTGAATTGGCCTCTTCACACACTCACTAACCTCTGATCTAACTGCGCAATCCTAGAGGAGATAATTCCTTCTACATGGATGAGTTTCCTATATAGGAAAAATCCTCCAACTGATAGTACACTGTCCCTTGCTTTGATCTCAACTAGGTCTTTGACTGAATTGACATGCATGAGTTATTTATGAGAGAATATTTAGTTATTTGAAGTGCAATAGTTACATGCATCCATGCATTAACTAACTGAACTCACAATGAGTTCAACAAACTATTTGAATTAATCTAACTAGACTTGACTCAGTTAACTGAGCCAACTAATTACAACTCATCCTTATCTCTTTAACTGATGGATAAATTCCTCAATCAATGGGATAGCTGTTGCATGTCCCCACAGAGACTTCATGTTTGATTTTCTACAACTAATTAACTCAAGGTGAATTAATTAATTATTTTACAAACAATTGGTAAGATCAAATTCGAATTTTACTTCTGAATTTTAGTTTAGGGACTAACTAAAAATGAAATCTATCCAGAAATACTATTTATAGCAATGCTATTTTTAGCATTTCCATTTTTCTTTCCTTGTTGCAATGTCCAACACTGGCACCTGAAATGCTATTTATAGCAATGCTATTCTTAGAATTTCTTGTTGCTATTTTCAACATTTTATTATTAATCCCTTTTTTTATTAGTGTCTTGGGCTTATAATATCAATCCTTTAGGTTTATTAATGTAAGGGTTCATATTCCTAATGCATATTATTATTGATAGAGTTTATAATATTAATCTTAGGATTTAATATATATTCCTTGGCTTTATAATCCATTAGGTTTCTAATATAAATTTGTTGGGTTTATAATATTAATCATAGGGTTATATTCCTAGTGTTTAATATTAAGCCTAGTTTTTAAAATATTAATATCTTTGCTTTATTAATCTTATGGTTTATATTCCTAGGGTCTAATATTCATCCTAGCGTTTAATGTTATTCCCTTGCATTTATAATCCCTCGTTCCTTTAATATTAATCCTTTGGGTTTATTAATCCCTCTGGGTTTATAATATCAATCCCTTGGGTTTATAATAATGGAGAACCATGGTCCATTGTCACATTGTGAGAGAATTTGTCTCAATATGAAAATCAACCATGTTCAACCCACTTTCAACCATCGTCGACCATCGTCAAGCATGGCCAATCATGCTCAACCATGATCCAGCCTCACATTATGACAAATATTGTCTCAATATAAAAATTAGCCATCATCAAGCATCATCAACCAACATCAATCATTCTCAACCATGTTTCAACATCGCATTCTAAGAAAGATTGTCTCAATATGAAAATCAACCATGGTCAAATTGCGACAAAGATTAGCAATATGAAAATCAACCATGGTCAACCATTGTCAATCATGTCCAACCATGGTTAACCATGGTCCAATGTCACATTGTGACAAAGATCACTCAATATGAAAATTAATCATGGTCAACCATGGTCAAACGCCGCATTGTGACAAATATTGTCTCATAATGAAAATCAACCATGGTCAACCATGTTTGTTTTAGGGTTTATAATATTTATCGTAGGGTTTATATACCTTGGTTTTACAATATTAATCCTTTTGGTTATTTAAGTCTTAAGTATTAATACCTTGTTTTTATTAGTGCCTTAGATTTATAATATCAATCCCCTAGGTTTATTAATGCAAGGGTTCATATTCTTAGGATATAATATTATTGATAGAGTTTATAATATTAATCCTAAGATTTAACATAGATCCCCTGGGTTTATAAGATCCATTAGGTTTACAATATAATTTCCTTGAGTTTATAATCTTAATCATAGGGTTATATTCCTAGGGTTTAATATTAAGCCTAGTGTTTACAATATTAATCTCTTGGGTTTATTAGTTTTATGGTTTATATTCCTAGGGTTTTTTATTCATCCTATGGTTTTAATGTTATTCACTTGGGTTTATAATCCCTTGGCTTTTTAATATTAATCCTTTAGTTTTATTAATCCCTTAGGTTTATAATATTAATCACAAGGTTCATGATATGAATCTTAGGGTATAATGTTTATTTTAGGGTTTATCATATTTATCTTAGTGTCTATATCCATTGGGTTTATAATATTAATCACTTGGTTTTATAACCCCTTCCGTTTTTAGTGTTAATATCTTAAGTTTATTAGTCCCTTGGGATTATAATATCAACAGTTTAATATTGTAACACTTGAATGGTACAAAAATGTATCCAACATCACATTGTGACAAACATTGTCTCAATATTAAAATAGTTCTAACAACCATTATCACAATGCCACATTACATTGTAATTTATTCAATGTCGCATTGTTACATTACAAAACTTGGGTTTAATACAAGGTTTCTAATATTAGGGCCTTTTAATAGTGAGTTTATAATATTAAAGTTTAACATTGGGTTTATAATTTGTACTATTAGGGTTTATAATGTTATTCTTATGGTTTAATATAAATCCATTTAAAGGTTTATTAGTTCCGTGGATTTATAGTATTAATCTCTTAGGTTTATAATATTAATCTTAAGGTTTATAATATTAATATTAGGGTTTATATTCAGAGGGTTTAATATTAATCGTAGGGTCAAATGTTATTCCCTTGGGTTTTTAATAGTTACCCAATTACTTTAGTAATCCCTTGGGTTTATAATATTGTCCCTAGGGATTCTAATATTAATCGTAGAGTTTATATTCATAAGGTTTAATATTAAGCAATGGCTTCTGATATTAATATTAGGGTTTAATATTAATCCCTTTAGCTTATAATCCCTTGGGTTTATAATATTAATCCCTTGGGTTTATTAATATTAAACCCTTGGGTTTATCATTAGCCATCGTCACATTGTGACAAAGATTGTGTCATGGTCCAATGCGACACTGTCACAACCATGGTCATCCATGGTTAACCATGGTCTAATGTTGCATTGTGAAAACAATTGTCAATACGAAAATCTAGCATGGTCAACTATGGCCAATGGTAAACCATGGTTAACCATGGTCCAATGTCACATTGTGACAAAGATTCCCTTAATATGAAAATTAATCAAGGTCAACCATGGTCCAATGTCGCATTGTGACAAATATTTTCTCAATATGAAAATCAACCATGATCAACCATGGTGAACGATGGTCAACCATGTTTGTTTTAGGGTTTATGATATTTATCTTAGGGTTTATATACCATGTGCTTACCATATCAATCCTTTTGTTATTTTAGGGTTTTAGTATTAATCCCTTATTTTTATTAGTGTTTTGGGTTTTTAATATCAATCCCTTCGGTCTATTAATGTAAGGGTCATATTCCTAGTGTATAATATTATTGATAGAATTTATAATATTAATTCGAGGATTTAATATAAATCATTTGGTCTTAAATCCATTAGGTTTATAATATAAATTCATTGGGTTTATATTATTAATAATAGGGTTATATTACTAGGGTTTAATATGAAGCCTAGTGCTTACAATATTAGTCTCTTGGTTTTAATAATTTTATGGTTTATATTCATAGGGTTTAATATTGATCCTAGGGTTTAATGTTATTCCCTTGCATTTATAATCCCTTGATTTTTTAATATTCATCATTTCAGTTCATTAATCAATTTGGGTTTATAATATCAATCCCTTGGGTTTATAATTATGGTTAACCATGGTCCAATGTCACATTGTGACAAAAGTTGTCTAGATATGAAAATCAACCATGTTCAACCATCGTCAACCATTGTTGACCATCATCAACAATGGTCAATCATGGTCAACAATGGCCCAACATCATATTATAACAAATATTTTCTCAATATGAAAATCAACGATGGTCAACCATATTCAATCATGGTCAATAATGTTCAAATGTCACATTGTGACAAAGATTGTCTCAAAATGAAAACCAACCATATATGAAAATTAACCATGGTCAGTCATAGTCAACAATCGTGCAATGTCACATTGTGACAAATATTGTATCAATATCAACATTGGTCATCACCAATCATCATCAACCATCGTCAACTATTCTCAACCATGGTTAAACATCACATGTGACAAATATTGTCTCAATATGAAAATCAACCATGGTCAATCATGATCAATGATCATAAATAGCCATGGTCCCATTATGAAAAATATTTTCAATATGAAAATCAACTGTGGTCAATCATGGTCAACCATGGTTAACCATGGTCCAATATCACATTGTGACAAATATTCTGTCAATAAGAAATTAATCAAGGTCAACCATTGTCCAACATCGCATTGTGACAAATATTATCTCAAAATGAAAATCATTGATGGCCAATCATGTTCAACCATGTTTCTTTTACGCTTTATAATATTTATCTTAGGGTTTGTATACCCTGGGTTTACAATATTAATCCTTTGGGTTTTTTAAGTTTTTAGTATTAATACATTGTTTTTATTAGTGCCTTGGATTTATAATATCAATTACTTGGGTCTATTAATGTAAGGGTTCATATTCCTAGGGTATAATACTATTGATAGAGTTTTTAATATTAATCCTAGGATTTAAGATAGACCCCTTGGGTTTATAATCCATTAGGTTTAAAATATAATTTCCTTTGGTGTATCATATTAATCATTGGGTTATATTCCTAGGGTTTAATACTAAGCCTAATGTTTAAAATATTAATCTCTTGGGTTTAGTAATTTTATGGTTAACATTCCTAAGGTTTAATATACATCCTAGGGCTTGATGTTATTCACTTGGGTTTATAATCCCTTTTCTTTCTAATATTAATATTTTGGTTTTATTAGTCCCTTGGGTGTATAATATTAATCGTAAGGTTAATGATATGAATCTTAGGTTATAATGTTTATATTAGGGATTATAATATTTATCTTAGGGCCTATATCCCTTGGGTTTATAATACTAATCTATTGGGTTTAATATTATTCCCTTGGGGCTATAACCCCTTATATTTTTAGTATTAATACCTTATCTTTATTAGTGCCTTCGGATTGTAATATCAACAGTTTAATACTGTAACATTGGAATGGTACAAAAATGTATCCAACATCACATTGTGATAAACATTGTGTCAATATGAAAATAAGTCTAACAATCGTTATCTCAAGGTTACATTACATTGTAATTTATTCAATGTCGCATTGTTACATTACAAAACTTGGGTTTAATATCAGGTTTATAATATTAGGGAATTTTAATAGTCATTTTTTAATATTAAAGTCTAACATTGGGTTTATGATTTGTAGTATTAGGGTTTATAATATTAATTTTAGGGCTTAATATAAATCCATTGGGTTTATCAATCACTTAGATTTTTAAAATTTATCCTTTGGGTTTATCAATCCCTTAGGTTTATAATATTAATCCCTTGGGTTTTAAATTATTCCCCTTGATTTATAATTTATTGAATTTATAATTTCAATTCCTTTAGGTTTGTTAATTCCTTGGATTTATAGTATAAATCTCTTGGGTTTATAATATTAATCTTAAGGTTTATAATGTAAATATTAGGGCTTATATTCAAAGGGTTTAATATTAATCCTAGTGTTTAATGTTATTCCCTTCGGTTTATAATCCCTAGGGTTTTTAATATTAATCGAATGGTTTTAGTAATCACTCAGGTTTATAATATTGGTCCTAGGGTTTATAATATTAATTGTTAAGTTTATATTCCTAAGGTTTAATATTAAGAATATGGTTTATAAGATTAATTGTAGGGTTTAATATTAATCCCTTTAGTTTATAATCCCTTGGGTTTATAATATTAATCCCTTGGTTTTATTAATATTAAAACCTTGGGTTTATCAATAGCCATGGTCACATTGTGACAAATATTGTGTCATGGTCCAATGTGACATTGTCATAACCATGCCATCCATGGTTAACCATGGTTAACCATCGTCGACTGTTGCATTGTGAGAAAAATTGTCAATACGTAAATCTACAATGGTCAACTATGGTTAATCATGGTCAACCATGGATAACCATGGTCCAACATCACATTATGACAAATATTCTCTTAATATGAAAATCCATCATGGCCAACCATGGTCCAACTTTGCATTGTGACAAATATTGTCTCAATATGAAAATAAACCATGGTTAACCATGGTAATCGATGGTCAACCATGTTTGCTTTAGGGTTTATAATATTTATATTAGGGTTTGTATACCTTCGGTTTACAATATTCAATCCTTTGGTTTTTTAGGTTTTTAGTATTAATCCCTTACTTTTATTAGTGTATTGGGTTTATAATATCAATCCCTTGGGTTTATTAATGTAAGGGTTCATATCCCTAGTGTATAATATTATTGATAGAGTTTATAATATTAATCCTAGGATTCACTACAGATCCCTTGGGCTTATAATCCATTAGGGTTATAATATAAATTCGTCGGGTTAATAATATTAATCATAGGGTTATATTCCTAGGGTTTAATATTAAGTCTGGTGTTTACAATATTAATCTCTTGGGTTTATTAATTTTATGGTTTATATTTCTAGGGTTTAATATTCATCCTAGGGTTGAATGTTATTCTGTTGCATTTATAATCCCTTGTTTTCTAAATATCAATCCTTTGGGTTTATTAATCACTTTGGGTTTGTGATATCAATCCCTTAGGTTTATAATCATGGTCAACCATGGTCCAATGTCACATTGTGACAAAACTTGTCTCGATATGAAAATCAACCATGTTCAACCATCATCAACCATTGTCAACCATGGTGAATCATGGTCAACCATGGTCCAATGTCACATTATAACAAGTATTTTCTCAATATGAAAATCAACCATGGTTAATAATCTTCAATCATAGTCAACAATTGTCAAATGTCACATTGTGATAAAGATTGTCTCAAAATGAAAATCAACCATGGTCAGTCACAGTCAACCATCATCCAATGTCACATTGTAACAAATATTGTCTCAATATAAAAATTAGCCATCGTCAACCATTGTCAACCATCGTCAACAATTCTAAACCATGGTTAAACATGGAATTGTGACAAATATTTATTAATATGAAAATAAGCCATGGTCAATCATGGTCGATGATCATCAATAGCCATGGTCACATTATGACAAAGATTGTCAATATGAAAATCAACCATGGTCAACCATAGTTAATGATGGTCCAATGTCGCATTCTGAAGAAGATTCTCACAATTTGAAAATTAATCATGGTCAACCATGGTCCAACGTCGCATTATGACAAACATTATCTGAAAATGAAAATCAACCATGGTCAACCATGTTTGTTTAAGGGTTTATAATATTTACCTTATGGTTTACATACCTTGGCTTTACAATATTAATCCTTTGGGGTTTTTAGGTTTTTAGTATTAATACTTGTTTTTATTAGTGCCTTCGATTTATAATATCAACTCCTTGGGTTTATTAATGTAAGGCTTCATATTCCTAGGGTATAATATCATTGATAGAGTTTATAATATTAATCCTAGGATTTAATATAGATCCCTTGGGTTTATAATCCATTAGGTTTATAATATAAATTCGTTGGGTTTCTAATATTAATCATAGGGTTATATTCCTAGGGTTTAATATTAATCCTTGAATTTGATGTTATTCGCTTGGGTTTAAAATCTTTGCTTTTTAATATTAATCTTTTGGTTTTATCAGTCCCTTGGCTGTATAATATTAATCATAAGGTTAATGATATGAGTCTTAGGCTATAATGTTTATATTAGGGTTTATAATATTTATCTTAGGGTCTATATCCCTTGGGATTAATATATTAATCTCTTGGGTTTAATATTATTCCCTTGGGTTTATAACCCCTTCATTTTTAAGTATTAATCCCTTATATTTATTAGTCCCTTCGGATTATGAGATCAACACTTTAATAATCTATCATTAGAATGGTACAAAAATCTAACCAACATCACATTGTGACAAACATTGTGTCAATATGAAAATAAGTCTAACAATCATTATCACAATGTTACATTACATTGTAATTTATTCAATGTCTCATTGTTACATTACAAAATTTGGGTTTAATGCGAGGTTTATAATATTAGGGACTTTTAATAGTGAGTTTTTCATATTAAATTTTAACATTAGGTTTATAATTTGTAGTATTATGGTTTATAATATTAATCTTAGGGTTTAATATAAATCCATTGGGTTTACCAATCACTTGGATTTTTAATATTAATCCTTTGTTTTTATCAATCCTTTAGGTTTATAATATTAATCCCCTCGGTTTTAAAATTATTCCCTTGATTTAATATATATTGAGTTTATAATATCAATCCTTTAGGTTATTAATTCCTTTTGGTTTATAGCATTAAATCTCTTGGCGTTTATATTTACATCTTTAAGGTTATAATATTAATATTAGTGTTTATTTCATAGCGCTTAATATTAATCCTAGGGTTTAATGTTATTCCCTTGGGTTTATAATCCCTCAGGTTTTTAATATTAACCCAATGGGTCTATAATATTGTTCGTAAAGTTTATAATATTAATCATAGAGTTTATATTCCTAAGGTTTAATATTAATCATATGGTTTATAATATTAATCGTAGGGTTTAATATTAATCCCTTTAGTTTATAATCCCTTGGGTTTATAATACTAATCCCTTGGGTTTATTAATAATAAAACCTTTTCTTTATCAATAGCCATGGTCACATTGTGACAAACATTGTGTCATGGTCCAATGTGACATTGTCAAAACCATGCTCAACCATGGTCCACTGTCGCATTGAGACAAAAATTGTCAATACACAAATCTACAATGGTCAACTATGGTCAATCATGGTCAACCATTGTTAACCATGGTCCAACATCACATTATGACAAATATTGTCTAAATATGAAAATCAACCATGGTCAACGATGGTCAACCATGTTTTTTTAGGGTTTATAACTTTTATCTTAGGGTTTTTATACCTTGGGTTTACAATATCAATCCTTTGAGTTTTTAGAATAATAGTATTAATACCTTATTTTTATTAGTGTCTTGGGTTTATGATATCAATACCTTGGGTTTATTAATGTAAGGGTTCATATCCCTAGTGTATAATATTATTGGTAGAGTTTATAATATTAATCCCAGGATTCAGTATAGATCCCTTGGGCTTATAATCCATTAGGTTCATAATATAAATTCGTTGGGCTTATAATATTAATCATAGGGTTATATTCCTAGGGTTTAATATTAAGTCTCATGTTTACAATACTAATCTCTTTGGTTTATTAATTTTGTGGTTTATATTCATAGGGATTAATATTCATCCCAGGGTTTAATGTTATTCCCTTTTGTTTATAATCCCTTATTTTTTAAATATTAATCCTTTGGGTTTATTAATCGCTTTAGGTTTGTCATATCAATCTCTAGTATTTATAACCATGGTCAACCATGGTCTGATGTCCCATTGTGACAAAAATTGTCTCAATATGAAAATAAACCATGTTCAACCATCGTCAACCATTGCCAACCATGGTGAATCATAGTCACCCATGGTCCAACGTCACATTATAACAAATATTTTCTTAATATGAAAATAAACCATGGTCAACCATCTTCAATTATAGTCAACAATGGTCAAATGTCACAATGTCACAAAGGTTGTCTCAAAATGAAAATCAACCATGGTCAATCATGGTCAACCATCATCCAATGCCACATTGTAACAAATATTGTCCCAATATAAAAAATAGCCATCGTCAACATTCGTTAACAATTCTCAACCATGGTTCAACATGGAATTGTGACAAAGATTTCTAAATATCAAAATCAACCATGGTCAATGATCATCATTAGCCATGGTCACATTATGAAAAATATTGTCAATATGAAAATACAACATGGTTAACGATGGTCCAGTTTCACATTCTGACAAATATTCTCTCAATCTGAAAATTAATCATGGTCAACCATGGTCCAACGTCGTATTGTGACAAATATTGTCCCAAAATGAAAATCAACCATGGTCAACCATTTTTGTTTTAGGGTTTATAATACTTATCTTAGGTTTTATATACCTTGGGTTTACAATATTGATCCTTTGGGGTTTTTAGGTTTTTAGTATTAATACCTTAGTTTTATTAGTGCCTTGAATTTATAATATCAATCCCTTGGGTTTATTAATAGAAGGGTTCATATTGCTAGCTTATAATATTATTGATAGAGTTTATAATATTAATCCTAGGATTTAATATATATCCCTTGGGTTTATAATCCATTAGGTTTATAATATAAATTCCTTGGGTTTATAATATTAATCATAGGGTTATATTCCCAGGGTTTAATATTCATCATAGGGTTTGATGTTATTTGCTTGGGTTGATAATCCCTTTCCTTTTTAATATTAGTCTTTTTGTTTTATTAGTCTCTTGGGTGTATAATATTAACCATAAGGTTAATGATATGAATCTTAGGCTATCATGTTTATATTAGGGTTTATAATATTTATCTTACTATCTATATCCATTGGATTTACGATATTAATATCTTTGGTTTAATATTATTGCCTTGGGTTTATAACCCCTTTTGCTTTTAGTCTTAATTCCATATTTTTATGAGTCCCTTGGGATTATAATATCAACAGTTTAATATTGTAACATTGGAATGGTACACAAATGTATCCAACACCACATTGTGAGAAACATTGTCTCAATATGAAAATAAGTCTAACAATCATTATCACAATGTTACATTAAATTGTAATTTATTTAACGTCGCATTGTTACATTACAAAACTTTGGGTTAAAATGAGGTTTATAATATTAGGGACTTTTAATAGTCATTTTGTAATATTAAATTTTCAGATTGGGTTTATCATTTGTAGTATTACTGTTTATAATATTAATTTTAGGGTTTAATATAAATCCATTGGGTTTATCAATCACTTGAATTTTTAATATGAATCATTTGGTTTTATCAATCCCTTGGGTTCAAAATTACTCCCCTTG
>APFE031286899.1:180190-221987 GCA_000404065.3 Pinus taeda
ACCAATCTTCTGGAACTTCTAGAAAGAAGTCATAATTATGTCAATCACTGATAAGCTTCAATCTTCTGGAACTTCTAAAAAAGGTCATAATTATGTCAATCACTAATAAGCATGCTCAGTGAATTTTTGTCTAATTTTGAAATTTTCTAATTATTGTGTTTTGACCAAACTTTTTATTTGTTGTATTTTTCCATGTGTTCAATTTTTTTTGAAAAAAATAAATAAATTAAGCTTCTATTATTAATTGAATCTTTCTAACCAAACTCATTATAAAAACACCTATAATGTAAAAATAATTAACTCATCTTTTAGATTATTATATAATAAATTATTTAAATTATATAAATTTTACAAAATGAGAAACATTAGCTTTTAAATTTTATTCGTTTAAATCTTCATTATTAACAAAAAATAAATATGAATGGTAAATCATCATAAGAATATTTAAGGGCCAAATTAGGCCTTCCTTTGAAAGGGACCTTCGTCGTCCTTTTCATTCTCACGCTGACACTTGTCGTGCAATTTATATTTATTATCTTTGCCATTCTACCTATCCACTTCACATCCGTGCGCCGAGTTTATGGCACAATGCTCGGAGTTTACTGGCTAGGCTGCATGCATGCCCACTGGTTTCGCGCTTAGCGCCATCACATGGCACACCATGCGGGTTCCACCAAACCTCTGCACTACCTCGCCGGTAATTTCGCACCGGCCGAACAAGAAACTCCGCCGCACACAGACTTGTCCGTCCTTGGAAATCTCCCTGTAAGCCTCTCTCATTTTCTCGCATACAATTCCTTTTTAGCATTTATTTAAATTATATGTTTAAAATGTTAATAATCCATTTCAGAAATGCTTGGATGGAGAATTTGTGCGGGTCGGTTCCAATCCTAGATTTGCCCCCGTCGCTGGCTATCATTGGTAACAACATCAATTAATTCGGAATTAAAGATCATTTAATTTCTTTCCTTTTTCTTCAATTAAAGATTTGAACTTATCATGACCTGAATCAATGTTGTTTCCTATTCTTTTTTGTTGCAGGTTCGATGGAGACGGGTGCGTAGCATTTCCATTTCCATTTCTCTATTTATGCATATTTAATTTCTTTTAATCTTTAACTGTACTTCATTTTCCTATTTGCATTCCTTCTCCAATCTTGGACAGATATGGCATCTGTTAGTGTTTGTGTGTTTTTTTAAATGAAATTGCGATTATTTTTTTGCTGAAGTGCGCGGGTAATTTTCAGGAAGCTGCTTATAAGAATCGAGAAAAGAAGTAAGGACGCAAAGATCAAAATTAATCTTTGTTAATTTTATGGCCATATATATGTGCCCCATTTATTTGTGTCTGCTTATAATTACATGATCAGACAGAGAATACATGTTTTGGCCGCTTGCCAAATGCAAAATACTGTAATTTGTTTTGATCAAATGCAAAATGAAGAAACTATCATAGCCTCAGAAGATTCCATGTCTGGTTCGAATTAGCTGTATGATTGTCAACTGTATATTTCAAAAGCAATTTGGATAAAAACAAATTGAATACCAAAGTCAGGGGAGCAAACACGTATTCAGGATCGAGAGTCTTGTCTCTGGCCCTCTAGAGTTATCTTGCCGTTTGGTTTCATTGTAAGAGCAAGCCCATGCAAACCTCTTACAAATATTCTTTTGACTCCACCCGCGATTGTTCAGCCATTGTAATCGTCGACCATTTTCTCTGTGTCACTTACACAACGTAAAACCTTTAATCTTCTTGTGTTCCGTCTCTCTGCGTTTTTCTCCGCAATTTATTTTTTATTAAGGTACATATTTTATCTTTCAAGTTTTGAGATATTTATTTTTTATGAAGGTGCATATTTTATCTTCAAGTTCTTAGAATTTATTTTTTATTAAGGTGCATATTTTATCTTTTAAGTTTTTAGATATATCTGTAATTAGGTAAATTGTCTCAAGAGCTAATGGTTAGAGTATCTACTCAATTTTCTTGGTTATTTTTAAAAATTTGATATTCTAAAATTAAAATATTTTTAGATTTCCAGGTAAAAAAACAAAAAATACATGCTCTTTTTTCTCTTTTTTCCCACATTTCTTTTAATTTTTCCACAAATAAAAATTGATTTCTCTGGGCTTTTTCCACCGACAAAAAGTGATTTCTCTTAGCCTTTTCAGCAAACCAGAGTTGATGATAATTACTCTTTAAATAAAGAAAAAAAATCACTAGCTCACATGTTAATATACTTCGCTCCTAGTAGAATTAATATACTTCACTACTATTCCTATTTTTATTATAAAAAAGCTATTTTTATTATAAAGAAGCTTATTCCTTTTTATTAAGGAAAGGAATTAGTATGTTATTAAAAGGTGGTCATTCGTTTGACCTCCATTTTGGGGAATTCGTTTCGAAAGTTTGTAGGAGGGAAATCTTTTTAAAGTAATATTTTGTTTTAAAGAATATAGCATATTAAAGAAAAAAAAATTGTGCCTTGTTCACAGAATAGTTAATATATCATATATTATTACAAAGCCATAAGGAGTCCAGTAAGTGAGCGAAATACATGGCAAATGCCTCGATTGACCCACATCTCTTAATGTGTAGGATCAATATTAGGATTGGCTGGGAAATGTTCCTATTTCATTGATGTTTTGACAAAATAACAAGGAACATTCTCTAATGAAACTAAGCTTCCACACTCCAAACTCCAATACCATGTTTGCTGAGGACATTGCTATCCTTACACCTGGGATTGTTGCTAAAAGGAGGAGAGGTAATTCTATTATTTGTATTTTGCCTCAACTATTTAATGAATTTACTAGGGTTCTTGCAATTTGTGGTAATGTGGAGATTCAACTAATTAAAAATGTAATAGTAGCACATCAAGAAGGATTGCAGACGAAAAATTCCCTTCAGAAAAAAGGTAATAAAGAATATTATCAAATATCATCTGCAGCTGCAATTTAGTCCCCAATGCATCGTATTATGTAGATGTCAGGAAAGAAAAGTGAGTGGATTGATGCTCCCGTGAACCATGCTAGAGACTAGCCAATTGCTCTTTAAATAGACTTCTATGAACCCTTTCTGATCGAATTGCACAAGACTATGTTTTGGTTCATCTATAGACGAGGCGAAGTTTCCTTTTCAAAATGAGTTTCAAAATTTTAATAATTTAAATTTCTATAATTAAATAAATTATTTTTATTGAATGAATTTTATTAAAAATAATAACAATAATGTTTAGGAAAATCATCTTACAATTAGCTAATGTTTTAGTTGTAGTGTCAACCACCAATGTAAGTGATTTGTTTTAATATTTGCAAATCACAAATTTGGCCGCTTTTCAATTACCATGTAAAACACTGTAATTTACTTTTTATTTAAATATCAATAGTTTGGTTTTGGTTTTGTTCTTTTAATATCAAATCTGCTGGTACATGATGGTCATCGTGGTTAGTGCCTTCGTCACTAGTGAGCTTTATATATGCTTGCCTATCTATAGAGGTTTCTTCCTTTTAATAATCCTATCGACATCTCTTTGTACCTTTTGGGACAATTGCTAGTTTAAGATGAGTATGAATTACCCACAAGACTGCCATGAACAACACCCATGCACCAAAGTGAACGCTGTCCCTCACCACCCTGCACAGCTGATGCATAGCTTCTCAGGTTTGCAAACAACCTCATAATCCAGAACCACATAAACTCTTTGCTTGACATCCCTGCTCAGACTGGAACTCGACAACAAAGGGAGCTGCTACGAGGGGAAATCCTGAATAATCCGTACCACCATTGTAGCACATAAATGCCACAAGGTACCCAATCACAATTGCTTGAAACTCCACCCAGGTTTTCAAAATACAACCATTAAAGTGGTTGTTAATGCCATCAATCCACAAAACAATTTGAAATGACACTTCAAGGTCTCCCGCATGTAATCCCCTTGTCAGGAATCGTCTAACCCATATCACAGAGGGGGCATGTGGTGGACAACCTTCACCACACTTCCCAATGCTTCATGACTAGACATTCCCAGCCGGATACAATTTCTATTTATATTAAATATATGAAACTATTTATTATTTTTAATATTACAAATTAAAAAATAATAATTTATTTCACTAATTTTTTTCATTGTTATAGCGAATCTCCCGCCTTTCATCAGGAAAAAATTTTGAGTTATGGAAGGTATTTGTGTTTCGATTATTTACACTTGATTCCATTTGTAAGTAATAATTTATTTATGTTGATAGAATATTTGCATTAAAAAAATTCAAAAAATACATATATATTCTATAAATTCAAATTTTAATGAAATATAAAACAATTTTATTATAATATCTTAGATTCGGATCTATCATGCAATGAGAGGGCTTAAAATTTTTTCTCAAATTCTACATTCCAAAATTATAATTGAAATTTACATTAATAATTTATAATTTAATGTTCTATTTGACGTTTGTCCATAGTTGAGCCAATAAGAAGTGATCCCTTCGGGTGGATCTGCTTGATACAAATATTTCGTAGATGTAGCATTCGGTAGATTTGGTACAATATTCCGTACATGTAGCATTCCATAGATTTCCATAGATTTGATACAAATATTCCGTACATGTAGCATTCCGTAGATGTAGCAACTACCGATCTTCTGGTTTGCGAACCCCCCACACACCCACACTCACACATGGACACATGCCAACTCCAAATATTCTGTAGAGGTAGCGTTCCATAGATGTAGCAACCACCGATCTCTGCGTTTGCGAACCCCCGCACACCCACACTCACACATGGACACATGTCAACTCCTTGTTGAGCTGTAGAATGTGCATCTCACCACACATTGCCCTCTTATTAAGTTGTAGAATGTGCATCTCACCACAACAACTAAAATGAAACCATTAACATATTTCATCTATATAAAATTTATATTAATTTTATTTACTGTTTTTAAATATTCATTCATAATTCATCTATTTTTTTGGGTGTAATGTAACTTATAGACGAAATAGATTTTTTCACCAAATGGACAAAACAATTTCAAGAAAAAATGTGTTTTTTTGTTATTTAAAATGCGTAAATGAATTCAACACCTTAAAAAACCCAAGGGCAATAGAATTCTACAGATTAAACAACTTAAATTCAAAATTTTAAAAATCTCTACCAAAAAAATATCCTGAAAAAAGTCATTTTATCTATAAATTAAACTAACTCAAAATTTTCAAAATCTCTACCAAAAAAATATCATAAAAAACCATTTTATCTATAAATTAAATTATAGATATTTTACTCGTCCTCATAACCCATCTCCGTGGATTTGAGAGCTAAACATCTTTCCAATGAAAAGACAAATGTGTGGCTATGCATCATTAATACAAGTGCGATTATGATGGATTGATTAAGATAAAAAATTAGTGCAAGCCCAAATATCCTCTGCACCTAATTTGTTTTGATATTTTTATTTAGAGAGTAAATGAGTCATAATTAACTTGTTAGTAATAATTATGTAATTGAACTTTTTGTTTTATCGAAGCAAATACACCTGTAGAGAACGTAACCTTGAAGCTTACGTTTGACATAAACAACGACCCCTTTCTTTTACATTTCACCGTTAGATTTATACGCGGAAACCATCCCAAGATTCTGTGGATTTTTCTAGTAACTTTCATGTGAATGATATATACATAAAATATATGTTTTGACTTTCCTTCACAAGGAGGATTTGCATGAGTTTACTTGACTCTGAAACTATAGACAAATTATTTAAATGAAAAAGGCACGGAGTTTATGAATATTCAGAATTAGGGAAAATTCATAAAGAATAAAAATGTTAAATCATGTGGTCTTTCCCAAGTAACATTCACAGAAATTGAGTTGTGTTTAGTGGGGTAGGTGTTGGAGGAATGATTGGATGTAACTTCAAGCCTAATTAAGAATAGTAAGGAGTAACTTTGTGATGACATGAACATTAATAGCTTAGCACTTAAAAATCGAATGTTCACCAACTTTTGAAAGTGGGGTGGGGTCCATATAATTTAAAATTCAATATCATTGGCTAAAGGATAAGGTTAGAAGCTGACTTCTCTGCTAAATGTGTACTAATCATATCCCTCAAACGAAGGAGTTGGCTACCTTATAATGCTCCTACTTTGTGATGGCATTCATAGCACATGGCATGTTTATTGACTTAAAAAAAATGAATTTTATATTATTAATGATTACATAATCATTTCATCATAAACCTTGATATGCTCTTCTAAATCCTCTCCAAATTTAGCAGATGCCTTTGTATTTCTGAAATGTGACTTCTTGTAATCTGTAAAGATGTTTTGTTTTGTTATTTTCGGAAATGTGACTTCTTGTGATCTGTAAAGATATTTTGTTTTGTTATTTTTTGAAATGGGACTTCTTATATTCTGTAAAGATGTTTTGGGTAGAAATGTTTCTAGAGAGGCTGTATGTTTAGTTGACTCAATTTACAAATGTTTTGGGTAGAAATGTGTCTAGAGGGGCTGTATGTCTAGTTGACTCAACAAGTTGTATGTTTAATTGGCTCAATGTTTTAAAATGTGTCTAGAGGGGCTGTATGTCTAGTTGACTCAACAAGTTTTATGTTTAATTGAGTCGTATGTCTAGTTGACTCAACTTACAAATGTTTTCGGTAGAAATGTGTCTAGAAGGGCTGTATGTCTAGTTGACTCAACAAGTTGTATGTTTAATAGACTCAATGTTTTAAAATGTGTCTAGAAGGGCTATATGTCTAGTTGACTCAACAAGTTGTATATTTAATTGACTCAATTATTAAAACATGCCCTGATTCAAGGAAAATTAAACCCACCTTTCATAAGAGAGCCAAAAACTTGACAAGAGGATTTAACCTATCTACCCATCAAAACTAGTCATGTGAAAGAGAAAGTGGGTTGTGAGGTTTATTTCTAAGTCTTATCTTGACTCTTTTAACTTTTCAATGTTCCATGTGATATTACTTTCTACATAATTTTGATACAAGGAAAAGGGAGGGAGGAATGGTTCTTTGGTGAGGCTCCAAGTGGACCATAGGTGGGTAGCCTACTCCTACCACGTAAAGTTGTTAGCTTGGTATATAAAACAAAGTGGAGAACAAGGGATCATGTGAATAATTAAAATACAGGTATTTTGGTTTTTTAAAGAAATCATTATGATGTGCAACACAAATTAGTTATAACTTCGCCATGTGGTCAACATCTCCGGTGATAGTTACTTATTTTCTAAAAATGAAAGAATCCTTATTGCAAATTTGACACGTGTATCAGAATTTGATGCCACGTGGAGGAATTTTAGCCAGATGTTTT
Organism: Pinus taeda; assembly: GCA_000404065.3. Lineage (NCBI taxonomy): Eukaryota > Viridiplantae > Streptophyta > Pinopsida > Pinales > Pinaceae > Pinus > Pinus taeda. The sequence continues at coordinate 187,510 of APFE031286899.1, forward strand.
ATTCTCTCGCCTTTACTATATATGTGCTTCAGACTAACATATTCTTGCTCCCTACCATACTATGCCATGCCAATCGAATCCCACTATAAGGCTAGATAAAAAAGGTTTTGTTGTATAGTGTGAAAGGGGCTTAAATTCATAGAAATCTAAAATGATGAGGTGGATATCAATTTTGACAAGGATAAGATCCTTGTAGACAACACAACACAAAAAAAAAAAGCAGTCAACAATCAAATTTAGGGCACATTCTTAAATAGGGTTGGGATGAGGAGCTATCAAGACTCATCCATTTCTGTAATGTGGAACAACCTAAATTTACTGAAATCTAAAAAGTTGATGACGTGGATGTTAATTTTGACAACGCAACACAAAAGTAGTCAACAAGAAGATTTGAGCACATTCTTAATTGGATGGGACGAGGAGGTATCAATAACGATGGGGTGGATTATTCATATTTCGACTATGGTTTGAGTCAAAAGTCTAAAGATATATTACGCGTAAATTCACATAGCACCCAAACTGCGGTCTTGGGTCTTGGTCCACACGATACCAGGTTGTCTAGAATTAGGAGGTCCTCCTCAACTTGTATAGCATGATTACGTGTAATCTAAATATTTGTACCGAATCTGTAGTGCTCAACTATACAAACAACAAAGTATCTAGAATACACAAATGGCAAAGGAAGAGGGGCAGGCCCCCCACCTCCAAATCCACCCAACCCTACCCAATATTTCTGTAATCTTTTCACAAACTTTAGGAAAGGGACAGCGAAATTTAAAATATCTCGGGGGGGTTCAACTCCCTTTGACACTAAATGTAGCGTTTGAGTTTTAGGTAGTATTTTAAAATACTGTGTATTTTATTTTCCGGGAACTGGTGATTGATTACTTGGCACAAAAGTGAAGGCAATGATCGCCCCCACACATGACAGAAATCTCGTGACCGTAATCATTGGCAGCGTTACGACTCCGTCAGTTAACTGCAAATGAAGCGGCGACGTTTCCGTCACAGTGTGTGGTTGTGGCGGATATCGTTTACGGAAAGATACGGCCCACGCCGTCGAAGACGGCCGCGGCGGCGCCACGACGGGAAAAGATAGCCGTGAGATTTCCCGGCGTGTGGGGCAGAACGGAAAAAAGTGTTTCCACAAGCTGACAAAAGTGAAAGCCGGCGACCTCCCTGAGCCCCGGAACATCTTTTCTTTCTTTTGTTTTCCCATCTAATGACGTCAATGGGTTTTTTCGCCGTGAGATGACGGGAAAAGCAAGGAGAGAAGAAATCTCCTGTTGCAGATAATTAGTTGGGTTTTACTACCCCACCGGCTCTTCCCGGTAGTTGTGAAAACCTCGTGACCAATTCAACGCCGCCCACGGGAAAATCCGACGGCCCACAGCGTGTTGTTGCTGTTGCTGTAGCTGTAGCTGTGGCCGTTCAACACGCTCTCTCCCCCTTCTCTGTTATTTGTTTGTTTATCACAGAGGGGAAGGATTTTGAGCAGCTGCCGGACCACCGTCTGGCGGCATCCTTTGACCGATTCGGGTGTGGGAGAAGTCGAACCCCCGACGTGTCTCTTTGCGCGTTTGACGGATTTCGTTTTCTTATTTAGTTTCTTGTGAAGATTGTCGGAAGACGTTATTTTACAGAGAGCAGGATTCAGGATTATGGTTTGGATGTCGCGATTCTGTTAATATGGTAAGGAATGGGTCTTGTCATTCTCATTTTTTATCCCAGGAATTTTCCTGATCCGATCTTTTGGTTTCGTCAGCCTTTCTGCATTGCCGTCTGTCTCTTTTGGCGTCGGTTTGTTTGTTAAATTTTACATCTTTTATTTTAGGTGAACCTGTTTGATGTTGCATTTCCCTTTGTTACCCCCGGGGATTTGAAACTCGGCCAATTCGGTGTCTCTTGCATGAAATGCTGAAGAAAGGTAGTGAATTTTAAGCTTTTGAAGCAATTTTGGTTGCATATGTTGTTTTCAGATCTCCGTGCAGTGTGTTTTTGCAGTAGTTTGAAAGGTACGGTGCCTGACAGGATTGTAAAAGCTTGTTAATCTGTTTCTGCATGTACTCTGAGAGAAAAAGGGACCAGGCAATGGTTAAGGGCCATTAGCTCGTCGTTGGGTGTACTCCGAGGAAAAAGGAAAACAGATTTGGGAGAAAAACATATGAGAATAAAAGTAAACTGTACTTGTAAATCTTGGGTTGAAAAGGAAAAAAAGAAAAATGAAACAGCGTACCATCCCCACCGCTCAAGATACATAGAATGTTCTGATGTGCTGTTGAATTTTTCTTTTTCATATAGAAAACATGGAATAGAGTTTGCGTTTCCCCTTCAAAAGCCAGCCAATGATATCTTTCTCAGAGGCACGAGTGGAAGGGCTTGATGTCAAATCCCTGAGCAGAGTATCTGCAAGCGTACTTGGAACTCATAAATGCAGTTTCAAATCCAGTTTTACAGAGTGCTTGTATGATTTCCAAATATTTTGTTTAGTTGGCAGGGCCTATGAGTTCCCCTAAACTGTGGCCTCTAATGGGATACTGATTCTAGGTCTTCCTAATTAGCCTAAGACACATGAAGTTCCAATATGTCGATGAATTTTCCTTTTTGATCTAGAAAACACAGACTAGCGGATGTTTTCTTTCTCAAAAGCCAGTTATATAGTATCATTTTCATAGGCATGGGCAGAAGGGCAGGCTGTCAAATGACTGCTTGCGCTTGCGACTCGTAGATGCAGCTGCAAATCCAAATTTTGTCTAGCTTTGCAGACTGCATATATAAGTACCTGGTATTTGGTTCTAGTTGGAAGGGTTCATCAGTTCCCTCAGATTGCTTGCAATAGGACTTCTCATGGGCTACTGGTGTCCGGTTTTCCTAATTAGCTTAAGACCAGAAGGCTCCAATATGCTGTTGAATTTTTCTTCCTGATGCAGAAAACACGGAAAAACAGATGATTTTGCCCTCTCAAAAGCCGGCTATTGATGTCATTCCCATATAAGGATGAGGGGGAAGGGCTGGTTATCAAGTCCTAAAAACGACTCTCTGCAAGTGTGCTTGGAACTCATGTATGCAGTTTCACATCCTATTTTTTCCGGTTTTGCAGAGTGCATCTATAAGTACCAGGTATTTAGTTGTAGCTGGAAAGGCCCATCTGGTATTTAGTTGCAGCTGGAAAGGACCATCGGTTCCCCAAACTGCTCTCAATAGGGACTCTCATGGGCTGCTGGTAGTAGGTCTTCCTAATTAGCTTTATGGGATTACATGTTTGGATAAGTTATTTTCTACTATCCAAATGTTCTAATATCGCTTTGGGATCAAAGTTAGGGCAGTGTGAATGGCACGGATGTGATCAATATTAGAGAACTAAGGTCTTTATAGCATTGGAGTCCAGTCCATTCTCTCTTTCATCCCCATCTAGAAGAAATGTCTGGCCTTTTGCTACACTTCATCTAGGTATATTGTAGTTTTACTTGATGAAGCTCTTCTTTATGAAACCACGGTCCTGTTACCAGCGATTCACAATTTTAATGTGTGATAGTATCTTCTATTTCCAAAGACATGTAATAAATGAGCGTTTAGCATCTTGAGATAGTTGTTATAACTTGTTAGCGTTTCTTTCATTTTGTATCTGATGCCACTTTGCTACAAACATGCCTTTTAGCTTTATTTCGAAGTTGGTTTGGTGATTGGCCTTTTCCACATGGAATGATTGAATTAGGATGGGTGTTCTCCCCAACAATATCTGAATGGGGTAGCTTCAAAATGGCGAACCTTGTTATTTTTTAGCAAGTTACTGCTCTGTTAAAGAGCAAGCTTATGTAAAGTGTAACATCAAAATGAAGCTTGCTATTATGTCTGCTGAATACAGAGTTCGGCACGTCTTCCTTTGCTAAGCATGCCATAGAAAATAGTAGACACAGTGCACTCTCTCCTTATTTCAATGTGTTTTACTTTTTCTTACATTTATAATATAATGTTTTCTTGCTGGAGCCATACGATTTTTTTCTTTGTTGTCTAATTCTCTCTTATATATGATAGCCTGCTTTTCAAAATGTGTGTTTCTGTTTAAGCTGCTTTGGAACTTCATAGCAATTTAAGTAGATTGGAAATTATAGTAATTTTTTTTTGAACAGGTAAAGGGTAAGCTTTGTTTAAATGGAGGAGAAAAGAATGGGCTAGAAGAATTTAGCAGGAAAAGAGCACTTATGAAGTTACAGATGATACGTGATGGGAAGGACATGAACAAATCTAACATGGCTAGGAGTGGAGGAGACGTTTTAGCACCTCCAGAATCCGGAAGGGTATTATCTCACCATAAGAATGGAAAACATTTACAGGGGAATGAAACACCAGAAGTTAAGGCTGATTTCGTCAATGGCATGGCCGATAAATTTGGAACTAGTGAGTTTAGTTGGATTGACGATATCCCTAGCTGTCCAGTGTACTATCCCACAAAGGAGGAGTTTGAAGATCCATCAGCATATATCCAAACTATTGCACCTTTTGCGTCAAAACATGGTAAGAATCTATGCAGACATGTTAAATGAGAGCTGCTTTTATTTCTTGCTGATTCATGTTAGTATCATGGGAAGATGCATAGTCATTTGTGCATTTCTTGTAATCTATATCAAGATAGTTGTTAATGTACTGTTAGATTTTTCTGTTAATGGACTAGTTTTGACTGATTTTATTTTGCTTGTACGACAATTCTTATAGTGAATGCAGACAAAATTTCAGTACGGACAGTATTATAAGACGTGTGGTAAACAGAGTATTTGAAAGATTTGAGGAGTTTTAATTACTATTAATAGTGAACCATTCTAGGTCAATTTGTCATACTCCCATGCATAAAATTATGGCATTGTCCTTCTTTGCATCATTCTTAAGTGTTGCTTCTTATTTTACACATTCCAATAAGGGTTTTGGATTTTAGTGTGGCTGCCATGAAAGAAGTATGTTGTAATGTTTTGCTTTTTTAAGGCATTTCACTTTGAATCTGTCAACAATCATGGCTATGCCCTTTGCATGAAACAATAATTGGTTTGGCATAAAGTCAAACAAGAATGCATATATTTGCTTGTTTCTCTAGATGGTTACTTCTAAGTTAGATCTAAGTACAGCTTTTAAGTTTTTTGGGTAAGTTCTAAGTTTAAGTTTTCAATGCCAGGAATTTGTAAGATAGTATCTCCCTTGGTAGCCTCAGTACCTGCAGGGGTGGTTTTGATGAAGGAGAAAGTGGGCTTCAAGTTTACAACTCGGGTGCAACCTTTGAGATTTGCAAACTGGGATACTGAGGATAAAATAACCTTCTCTATGAGTGGAAGGCAAGTAAATAACCAGTTTATTTTGATCATAATTGCCATTTTGCATCTACTTTTTTATATCCTTAGGCAATTACTGAACTTTTGCTATTTTTCTGCAGAAACTATACCTTCCGTGAATATGAGAGGATGGCAAATAAGGCATTTGCCCGCAAATTTTCAACTGCTGCAAACTTGCCTAGCAAGTTTGTGGAGGAGGAATTTTGGCGTGAGATAACTTCTGGAAAGACATCAAGTGTTGAATATGCATGTGATATTGAAGGAAGCGCCTTCTCAGAATCACCAAGTGATCCACTTGGAACTAGCAAATGGAACTTAAAGGTTATATTTTGCATCTTTCCTGTGTACAGTTAGGTTGATATTTTCCATCTGTTATGTAAGTGTTATTTGCTGTACAGTGTCATGATGAAATACTTAACTTTCCTGTGGCACATTGTGACATGTTTCCCAAACTTATATGCAGGACCTGGCAAGACACCCAGACTCTATATTGCGCCTTCTTGAAACTCCTATTCCGGTATTATGCTCTTTTTTTCTTTTTTAACATATTGGACTCTAGTGTACAGCATAAATATTTATGGAGAGGCTAATAGAAATTTGATACCTGGTGGTACAGGGTGTTACTGATCCCATGCTATACATTGGAATGTTATATAGCATGTTTGCATGGCATGTTGAAGATCACTATTTGTACAGGTACAATTTAGTCTTTTACTTCTGATTGTATAGGGAAGATAATGTTGGAGATAGCCATAGAAGTAGCTGTTGTATTTGAATATGTGGCCTTATAGAATCGTACTTCAATATACCATTCTTATGCACTTACCATCCTTCGTAATGTGGCAGTCTAAATTATCACCATTGTGGTGCACCGAAGACATGGTATGGTGTTCCTGGCTATGCTGCTCATGATTTCGAAAATGTAGTTAGGGAACATGTTTATGATCAGGAATTGCTCTTAGATGAAGCAGAAGGCGCAATGTATGATTTTCTTATAGGGAAGACAACAATGTTCCCTCCAAATATGTTATCTAAACATGGAGTTCCTGTTTTCAAAGCTGTGCAAAAACCTGGTGAATTTGTCATCACTTTCCCTCGATCTTACCATGCAGGTTTTAGTCATGGTAAGAGATGTTTGCATTTGTTTATGTATGAATTATCTTGCTAGTAATTGTTTCTTTATTATTTTCTGACATATTCAGTACCTCAAATGAGTATTAAGAGTCCATGAATAATGGCAACTTTTATTATTGTTCTTACAAACTATTGGACTGTTGTCTCAGGATTCAATTGTGGAGAGGCTGTGAACTTTGCTATAATTGACTGGTTTCCATTTGGGGAGGCAGCATGTAAACGTTACGAATTTCTTAACAGGATGACACTTTTACCTCATGAGGAATTACTGTGTAAAGAAACAATGAATCTTGCCAGGACTAGGTTTTCTGAAGAGAGTAGGAGTTTTTCTTTATCAGTGGAACCAGCAGGGCAGCTATGCTTAAAGGTTGCATTTGTTAAGCTTATAAGATTCCAGCATCAGGTGATTTGGTCACTAAAGAAGCTAGGAGCACAGACAAGTATTTCACTGGGACACACAAGTACCTCTCGTTGCTGGCTCTGCAAGTGCTTATGTTATGTGTCATATATTATTTGCCAATGCAATACCCATCCAATGTGCCTCAATCATGGTATGACCTGCCTTCTGATTCTTTATATTTTCTTCTATAATAGGTCATTATTGTGTTTACAAGAACCTATTTTGTGGTCTTTGCGAATCCTTATTTGTTAAGGTTGTTTTTTAAATGTACAGCGAGGGAGATAAGAGAATGTAACTGTGGCAACATACGGACTGTCTTTGTAAGAGAGGATTTTATGAAGATGGTTTCCGTAGCACAAAAATTTGAACAGGATGAAGGAATTCTCGATGAAGCATTGGCAGAGCTACCTGTAAGAGATCATACTGAAATAAATGACTTTGATTCTGAAGAAAGTTTTCTTAATTCTGACGACTTTGTGGAATATGTTCCATATTGTCATCTGGATTTAGAAGAACATACTTCATTTAATAAGAACTCAAATGGTGAAAGTAGTAGCAGTTGTGAACCACTGGTTCAGAGAAAACGACGATCAGAAAGCTCTCTATCTTTGGGAGTAGGTGGAGATGTATGTCCCTCTAATGTTGTTCATGCAAAGGAGTCATCAGCTGCTCCCAAACGGGTTGCTGCTTTACGGTCTTTAAAGAAGTTGAATGGAAAGGTCTGCAGGAATTCGGAGGTAAATGATTTTTTTTTCATATCTTTTCCCTTTGTGAATTCTTGAATAGTTTATGGGATTTAGGAGAGTGAACAACTCAGGTTCAGGCAAATGCGGCATTGCTTTGCAAGAAGGCAACTTTCTTTTTAATATAATTTCATATGTTATTTCTTTTAAAAACTTTAATGGTGGTACCCATCTGGCTGTTGTAACGTTGTTTGGGAGGAATTTAACTGTACTAATTAAACAGCATGACTGATGTAACAGGCTGAAATGGCTACTCAAAGAACTTCCATTTCCCAGAACCAATGTGCAGTAGAATTAGAGGATGATAAATTCTGTCTGCATTGCACTCCAGATGGACGGCATGTGCTGCTGATATCAGATATTCTATCTGTGATGAAATCTGAAGTTTCGTTTTCTGAGGTGATTGAAATGTCGACTTGTTATTTCCCTAGATATTTGCTTCTTTTTCTTGGTCTGACCTAGAAAATACCTTTATTGCAGATCCTCGACAAGTGGAAGTCAAGGGCACTTTCCAAGGGATTGGATGTCAAGGCCCACCATGTTGATATCCAGTCAGTTTCTGACCTTGTTAAGGTTGAGGCCAATGATCATTGGGGATTACCACTGAAGGTATTCGGGTTTTCCATATTTCCATGTTTTTTAGATTAGTGACTGGTGAGAGCCGAGAAACAGTATTCTCTATTATATTTTAATTACTTTGGTCCTACCTGTAAACGAATTTATTTTTTATGTGTTTATTTACCTCTAGCTTTTGTAAATGTTTAAGCTCGTTTTTACATACTAATGAACCTACTTGCATAATTAGTTATAAACTTATAGGTATTGTGTGGTGTCATCCATGGGATCTAAGCAGTGTTGCTTGGTGTGGACTTGAATCAATTAATTGACAAGTTTTAGTACTTACTAGGCATAAGTAGTATAGATATGGTTGTTTGCCTTTGTGCCTTCCAGGTCTGCAGATGGTGAGCCTGCAAAGCTCAAAATGCTTGAAACACATGACCACTGCAAAATACTAGGCTAATGACACAAACAACCATAAATGTATGATACAAGGCTATTAACCACTATAACTTGTCAGTAATTTGACAGATCCTTTCCATTATTGCTACTTAGTTCCCCGAGAATGACACCACACACACTATATATATGGAAGGTTATTGTTTTTAGTATCTAAAGCTGATTATAATATGTCTACATGTCCCTTCATATATTAAATACAAAAGGGATTTATGTATACATAGTATCCTATGGTTGAAGTGACCAATTTTATATGCCGTAGTCTAACGAGACTGCATTTTTGCCCTGAAAATCATGGAAACTTTGGCTAGTTTTTGATAAAATTCGACAGGGATTTTTGTAAATCCAGGTTACAGCTGTCAAACTTAAAGGTTTTGGGTACCCCAGAGGTTTTTGATGGTGCTGAATCCATTTACACCATGAAAAAAACATGATTCAAACACTACTGGTGCAAGATTTTTTTGAAATTTTTTTGCCCGGATTTCGGCCACTTTTGGCCATCCGGGCAATTCCTTTGCCTCGGTAGACACTTCAATTTTATAGTATGGGATTTCAACTGCTGATGTGTAACACTCATAATGTCTCAGATAGTAATTATGGTACTAGTTTGTCCGAAATATCCTTTAAGAAGCCTGTTCATGGTGGAAAAGATGAGAAAATAGTTTTTGTGTGTGCCTGTCTTTATTATTCTCGATCTACTCTAGAGTCTAGGACTTTTCAGTGAGTGTGCACCTTTTATATTATTTAATAACAGATTTAGCTATTGTAATAAATAGCTAGACTTTGTGTTTTTCTCTTGCTTTAAAAGTAGTTTTTGATATTTTTATTTAAATGTCGAGGATCTGTAATGTTATCTATTATCTAAGAAGCCTGTTCACGGTGGAAAAGATGAGAAAATAGTTTTTGTGTGTGTGCCTGTCTTTATTATTCTCGATCTACTCTAGAGCCTAGGACTTTTCAGTGATTGTGCACCTTTTATATTATTTAATAACAGATTTAGCTATTGTAATAAATAGCTAGACTTTGTGTTTTTCTCTTGCTTAAAAAGTAGATTTTGATATTTTTATTTAAATGTCGAGGACCTGTAATGTAATCTAAATTTATCTTCAATACACGTTCTTTCAACGACTTCTAGTTCCGTCTACCATTTTTTTGGGCCGTTGCTCTTTTAATATTGTGCACAGAAAGGTTGAGCTATTCCAACATTAAAGTAATTGATTGAATACAATTATGGACTGGGTGCCAAGTTCAGATTGGCATGAAGTAGATCAATTTCTTTATTTCAAGCAAGTTTAAGGATATTAGTTTACTGTGATGAAATAATTGAAGGTGGAATCTCTTACCAATTACTGTAACTTTTGTACCTATATTCTAAAGAGATAGGGACTTGTCTCGATTTAAGGTGACCCTGGCTTTTTGTAAGTTTATGGTTTAGCTCATGGGTCTACCCATGGCAGTAAACCCACAAGTTTTTACGTTAAGGAATGCTTTTTATTGCTTCCTGAAGTTTGCTTCTCATAGGATCCCTTGTGATTAATAGTAACCATGTAGTGTACATATTGTTTATTTTATTTTTTTGTGTGTCACTTTCTGTTTACTAAATTTTATGATGACCTGTGATGTTTAAGCAAGGTTATCTTCTTTTAATGTATTCTTATTCCAATCATGTAGACTGTCAATTTGAAGGTTATTGACTGGCAGTTGGCACTTTACATTGCAGTCAAGAAGATAACTGACTCAAATTTCTTTTACAGGGATGTATGCAGTTAACTAAACTCCTAGAAGAACACGAAGTCCGTCTGCTGCTGGAACTCTTAAAGAAAACTTTTGGCAAGCTCTACCGTTCCACTAATGCTGAAGGCCCAGCTTTGAAATCTACAAAAGTAAATGGTGGAAAAGGCGATAAAATAGATTTTGACACCATGAACAAGACTGCCAATGTGAATGCTCATAAGATCTCAGATGGTAAAAGCAGTGCTAATTTCTCAGATGTATCCTTAAAGAAGCCTACCCATGGTGGAGGAAGCAAGAAAAGGGATTTCAATACCATGAATGGGAGTGCTGATGTGAATGCTCATAAGGTATCAGCTGGAGAGGACAATGCTAGTTTGTCAGTAACATCCTCAAAGAAGCCTGCTTATGGTGGGAAAGGCCAGAAAATAGATTTTTCTGATACCATGAACAAGACTGCTAATGTGAAGATTCGCAAGATCTCAGGTGGTAGAGGCACGGCTAGTTTATCAGAAATATCCTTAACGAAGGCTTCCTCAGAATTCAAGATGAGAACTACATGCACTGACCAATCTGTTACGAAAAAGCCTCAAGAAGTAAAAGCTCTAGGTGACAGGCAAATGAAGAATGTCAACCAGACCTATATGGAAACATCTTCCTCATCTGCTGGAAACCAGCGATGCAGATCCATGCAGAAGAGGACTTTCCAGTGTTCAAAGGAAGCAAAAGGAAGGAAGGATGATGAGTCGGTGGAAAAAGAGCACCTGGATATGTGGGTTAGAAATGAAAATGTTGAATCCCAAGAGACAGACATTGAAGCTTCAAAGAAGGTAACACCTTTATCAGAAGAAACCCTTAAGGATGCTCCATTCTCAGACAATGTGGTTGTGGAATCTGTCAAAGATTGTGGGTCAAAAGTGAGAAATAGAGAGAACCTTGCAGCTGCTAAAAATGAAATCGTAATGCAGGAAAAACATGCTGTAGCCATACCAGAGCAAGGAGCTAAACACAGAAGTTTATCTGTACAGGATAATGTTCCCTTCATGCATGAACAGCTTGAACACGCTGTTACATCTGCCAAGGGCATAAATGCAAGGGAAAGAGAGTCCACAAAGCAATGCTGCTACAGAAAGCCGAGTTCAAGAAAACCGAGTATCAAATTATCAAATGAGGAAGAGGTACATTCAGAAAATCAAAGAGAAAATGGGAAAGTTAAACAACCTTCTCCAAAAGACATGAGCAGAGATAATTGTATGATCACTGAAAAAAAATCATCTTCCCATATCAGCCGTCTGAAAATCAAAGGCCCATCTTCACCTGCTGTTTCTGGAGGTCTTTCTGTTTTAGACAACAATTTTCGTCAAATTGAAACAGATTGTGGCATAATTGCAGCCGGAGATTCTTTGACTGAAGGATACAATAGGGGTGTACTGAAGAGCAACAAGGAAGGGGAATTTTTCCAACAGCTTCAGAGCACAGGGAAGAACAGTGAAGTAAACATGCAAGGACAGATTGATGTGGCGAAAGCGAAGGGGGGAGAAGAAGAAGCTAGAAATCTAATGGATATTGATAACCTTACTGATGATTTTAATTTAGAAGCAGGCTTGGTAGGTGTATCATTTTCAACTATGGAAAATAGCAATAAAGATATATACAGTGCCAAAAAAGAGCAATTAAAAGAATATTCTCTCCAGAATCTGCAAGGTGAAAATCATCAGGTGAGATCAATGGAGGAAAATCTCGAAACTGCAGAAAGTACTGGAGCTGCCAACAATGCTATCTGGTACAGGAGCTCTGATGTTAGCAAGTTTTCAGATCACTACCTTTCTGCGGTTCATAGTAGTAGTTCAGGTATCTCTAGTGGATTTTCAGCCATGTCACCTGATCTCAGAGGCTCTTCATATTTTGGTTGTGGCAGTATTATGACAAATGGCAGACACTGTATTAGTAAACATGAGTTCTCACCTAAAACAAAGGATTTTGGATCAGGCTGCATCAATGGCTCAGCTGTGGAACAGGGAGAATTTACAAGATCTATAGATGATAAAAGAACTTCTGTTTTGAACTTGTCTAGGAGAATTAGCTCTCCAGAGTTACAGTCAAATTCAGTATGTCGGAATTCTTTTGATATTGCTACGTTTCCAGGAAACCCTCATAAAGAGTTGCTTCAAAGGGATCAGAGTCTACAAGTGCAAGGGAATAATAATTTAAGACAATTACATGGATATGATCAATCGACTCCCGAGAAACAATTTCACGGAATTGAATTGGACCATGAAAATTCTTCTCCATTTAAAGGTCACTTCAGAGGTCAAGAGGTGACAGTATCTTCATTCAGAAATAAATTGGGGGATGTGGCGTCAACGTCTCCCAAGGAGTGTCCAAGCCCAGAGTCATTCATAACTGAACAAAACTATTTACATGAAAGGCAAAATGTAGATGCTTGTACTGCTGATGGACATGATAAATTCAGATTGAGGGCCTATGATGCTTATGAACCATTTTTCAGGGACTCAGGTGCATATCAAACAATTGAACCGGCAAAAGAATTCAGTTCAAGTTGGAAAAACACTGGAGCAGGTAAGAGTTTAACAAAACAAGCAGTACATTTTAACATGGAATATGTAGGCTATGAAAACAAAAACAGTTCCTTCATGCTGCATTCTCCTCGTGCTTCCAGTGTAGATTATTCTGAGGAAAGAAAGACACTAAAGATAATGCCAGCTGATGAAAATTCATTCCATGTACAGCCTGATCTGAAATATAATCTTTGTCAAAGAGAGGATTCTCCAAAATCTGTCAATAGAAAGGGGCAAAGGATGAACCATCGTAACTGGACAGAGGTGTCCAAATGTCAGATGAGTCCTCTTGGTTCTGGAGTTTGTTCATCTGTTTCAAGGGACAAGAATGTCTCGACTATAAGCAGAGAAAAGTGGCGAAGTGATCGGAAATGGATTGTAAATGAAATCAAGGATAATGGAATGTCTAAATCTGAAACTCCTGGAAATTTGCATCCCAACCTCCGCCCAAAATATTCAATAGACCACTCAACTCCACAGCTTGACAGTGGTGCCGATCAGGAGTTTGGTGTAGAAAATTTTTCACTTTTTGATCGTGAAAAAGAATCCCAGGCTCAAACAGATTTTCATCGGGGCAATGTCTTATGGTCAGATACAAGAGCTCCTTTATTAGAAGAAGAAATGGAGTTTCCCATTGACATGCAGCCTACGAATAGGAGCTGGCAATGCCACAATAACATCTCAGTAGCAGTGGACTTGGAATCACAGCAGACGTATGCACCAGAACATGGGTACTGGCCATCATTTGTCAAGACTCCCAGAAAGCAAGAACAGTTAGTTCGACAGAAGTTACTGATCGAAAAGTGGGGTAGAGCATGATCTAAATGTGACGATGCACTGGTTGACTTCATCAATGACACAGTAACCATTCATCGACCTGATTCTAAGCAATTTTTTTTCCCACTTGCAACGGTTACTGGCTTTAAAGTTTACAGGGTCAAGAAAACTAGCTTTGTGTTTGTTGCTGGCCCTGGTTTAAGTCAGGTAAATCACGTGGGACTAACATTAGGAATTGACTTCTTCTGGATTTCCCTTCTGGATACACTAGAGGGTGTAATCATCTTTCAAATCATTCTCAGTTGAATGATATTGGAGGACAATCTGCATATCTGTGAACAAACTGTACTGGCCAGCAATCGAACTGACTATACTGTACAATATAATTATTTGATTCTTTTATTTTTGCTGAGAAGCCCAGTGGGTGCAATACCACCATACATTGGTTGTATCCATTTAATTTCAGGGGATCCTCAGGCCCAAAAATTTCTTTATTCTCTGAGTGCAGCGTCCCTTGGATGCTAATAACTAGAGAAGCAGACTGACGTAGAGTACTTCTGGGTTGTCAAGTGCCTATTATGACTGGCACTAAAGGTGAAAAGATGTAGCAAGATTCACCTTCCTACAAGGAATCATTTTCTTTTGCTCTTGACATCTTGTCAGAATGAGCACTATTGTTTTGAAAAAGTGGCAGTTAGATATTTGATGCTTTTGCTTACACTTTGTCTCCTCATTAAACTTTTGCTGCACGGCAGATTGTCTATCTACATCTAAAATGAATTTACACATCTATGTATACACGAGAGTAATATTTTCTTTGATGCAATTTGCCATTTTAAGTGGATTTTTTTATAATACTGAATCGTACGTGAACTTTATAATTTAAAGAAGACAAGTCTAATAAATTAATGCTTATAGAGGATGGAAGCGCTCTTCGCTCTGTTTTTTGTTTAGAATCTTGGTTATGCTTAGCTTCCTCAATGTTTCAAAGTCAACGCATGACATTGTTAATAATAGTCAACATTTAATCTTTAAATAGCTAGACAATAAAGTAGATTCATTTGATCATAGGGCATACAGGAATTGGCTACTCCAATCGTGAAAATTGGCATACTGGAATTGATTACTCCAAACTCGAAGAAGACTTCAATTTTTTTATACCGGCTATGTACCGAGAGGGTTGGGTTTCAATGTTCAAAGTCAACGCATGATATTGTTAATAATAGTCAACATTCAATCTTTAAATAGCTAGATAATAAAGTAGATTCATTTGATCATAGGGCATACAGGAATTGGCTACTCCAATCGTGAAAGTTGGCATACTGGAATTGATTACTCCAAACTCGAAGAAGACTTCAATTTTGCTATGCCGGCTATGTACCGAGAGGGTTGGGATTATGACCCCTGTTGTACTGGTCAAATGGACATTTTACCACGACATATAAAGTTTCGGTCATGGCCAATGCTCAGGATACATACCGATCGTATCCTTCCTAAAAATACCCAAACAAATTAAAAAGAAAAGAAAAGGAAAGCTAAAACCCTTGAAAACAGAACACTCGATTTAAATGCGCGCCTCCAATAAGCATATTATTCTTTTGATAGATTTGAGTGAGCTAAAACCCTTGAAAACAGAACACTTGCGTCTAAATCCATGCTAAGCCCTATATTTGAGTGAATTTGAGGGTGATGTCTGCAACAGAACAGTCCTGGGCAACCTTTGATGTTGCAAGGAAGGAGTTTTGCATTTTTGGAATTCATGCAGAGTTTGAGAATATTTGATGAGAACTGTCCTTTGGAGTAGCAACTCATCTTCCTTGAGGGATCTCTTGAAAAATTACTGGGTTGAATTGATACTTGTGTATTGGATCTCTTGAAAAATTTCGGGGTTGAACTGATTCTTGTTTATTTAAGGTTATTAGAGGATAGTTTAACTATTCAATGTTTTTTTTTTTTTTTTCATTTTTATTCTGTATATTTGACCATCAATTTTGTCTAAATCTGGCAGGGATTTCTTAGAATCAAACTTTGTGTAATCTATAGAATCTGAGTATCCAATAGGTTTTTCAAGGCCTTATATTTATTTATGTATTTAAAAACACATTTTAAATAATAAAAAATCACAAAACACATTTTAAATAATAAGAAATCACAATTTTATTACCAGATTCCAAAAACACATTTTAAATAATAAGAAATCACAAAAACACATTTTAAATAATAAAAATTCACAATCTTAAATAATAAAAAATCACAAAACACATATTGAATAATAAAAAATCACAATTTTATTACCAGATTCCAAAAACACATTTTAAATAATAAGAAATCACAAAAACACATTTTAAATAATAAAAATTCACAATTTTATTACCAGATTCCAACTTATACAGTACTCTTCTTATGAAAAATGATTCCAACTTATACAGTACTCTTCCTATGAAAAATGATTTTAAAAACTTTCAGCAATATCTACAATACGTCATATTTCTAAATAAGTGTAGATGTCCGACAACGTAATCACTGCATGTTAAATTTCTCCAGGCATGAGTGTGAAATCTCAGAATCCAGTTGGACTAGTTCTGTTGGAAAACAGAGATGTTGAGCTTTCTTGAAAGTGGCTGGCGCCAATAGAAATTCCAAAGAGTAACAAGGGAGATGCTAAGCCGATAAAAGTTGAAATTGCCTTATTGTGGACTTTCAAGTTATGAAGTTCTAGATCTATCTTTGAATCTATATTCATAATCATTCTTGGACTCTAATAACTCCTGTTTTTCTAGGCGGTCTTCTCAATCCTTATCCAAAGTTTTCACATTGAATTTGCGGATCATTCGAGTGACTTTGCCATTGCCTTCCTAAAGTTGTTTGGAGGTGGTTTGCATGTTAACTTTTCTGGTACTGTTCTGGTGCACAAGAATTTTGGAGGTGGTTTGCATGCTAGCTTAGTTGGTAATTCGTACTATTCTGGTACACGAAATTCTGAGAGATCATGGGTTTAAATCCACACCAGCGGCATACCACCAAAACTCTGAGAGATCATGGGTTCAAATCGACTCATCACCCTTCTGTTGTCACCAGCGGCATGGTATGTTGTATGGTTTTATGGTTGCATGGTAAGGATGTCCCTACCAGGTTGAGTGAGAGGTTTAAGCTCTATAGTTGCATGTGGCATGGTATGCTGTATGGTTTTATGGTTGCATGGTAAGGATGTCCCTACCAGGTTGAGTGAGAGGTTTAAGCTGTATAGTTGCATGACCTTTATGGTTGCATTGTAAGGATGTCCCTACCAGGTTGAATGAGAGGTTTAAGCTGTATAGTTGCATCGGTCATGGGTTCAAATCCACCCGTCGCCCTTCTGTTGTCACCAGCGGCTTGGCATGCTGTATGATTGCATGGTAGGAATGCCAGGTTGAGTGAGAGGTACAAGCTGTATACTTGCATTGTATGAATGCCAGGTTGAGTGAGAGGTACAAGCTGTATGGTTGCATGGTATGGATGCCAGGTTGAGTGAGAGGTACAAAAGTAATAATAGGCCCTCCAAGTGATAAACGGTAGGTCCTGATTTATCTACGACTCCCAGAGATGTAAACCATAGGTCATAATTTATCTACGACTCCCAGATATGTAAACCAAAATAATGGTGGAGGTCAATCCTCTGATGGAAATTTTAATTATAACCCAAGAAAAAGGGATTATGGCTGCATGGTATGGATGCCAGGCTTAGGTACAAGAGTAATAGGCCCCATAAGTGATAATTGGCGTGTTATAACTTATCTCTGAGTGCCCAGAGATCCAGACCAAAATGATGATTTTTAATTATAAACCGGAAAAAAAGGTGGTTGAAGGTTGTATTTGTTAGTTGTGAACAAAATAATGGTGGATAACCACTAGTTGGATTATCCTCGTAAGTAAGTTTTGATAATCAATGATTTTAGTTACTATATAAGAATTTGGAATCAAAATTGATAGATTTAAAAAATTCAATTTTGAAATACATACATTTTTAATTATAACCACAAAAAAGATTGTTGAAGGTTGTTTTTGTTAGTTGTGAACAAAATAATGGTGGATAACCACTAGTTGGATTATCCATGTGAGTTTTGATAATCAATGATTCTAGTTATTATATAAGAATTTGGATTCAATGTTGATATGATTTAAAAAAATCAATTTTGAAATACATACATTATTGCAGGTGCTTTATAACTCAATGGGAATAGATCTCAAGTAACAATGTAAATGTAAATGTAAACAGAAAAATAAACATAAACATTTAACATGTAATGTCATGTTTAATATATAACATCTAACAAATTTAATCTAACGTGTCGTTCTATTTAAAAACCAATATAATTATTATTATGTATAAATACAATATAATGATTCTAGTTACTATATAAGAATTTGGACTCAATGTCGATATGATTTAAAAAATTCAATTTTGAAATACATACATTATTGCAGGTGCTTTATAGCTCAGAATGGGAATAGATCTCAAGTAAAAATGTAAATGTAAATGTAAACAGAAAAATAAACATAAACATTTAACAAATTTAATCTAATGTGTCGTTCTATTTAAAAACCAATATAATTATTATTATGTATAAACACAATATAAATTTAAAATATGAGGAGGTTTAAGAACACTCATAAAAGAGGTATTGTAAATCAATAAAAATATAAATAAACAGAGAGGTATGGTAAATAAATAAAGCCTATTTTTATACTTATTTCAGAGATATGGTAAATAAATAAAAATATAAATAAACTAAAGGTACGGTAAATAAATAATTTTTTGCACTGAGAGGGATTAAATCTCTCAAAATGCATAGCTCTTTTTTGAGTGGTTAATAAAACAGATACACAATTTTAGATTAAAAAAATCTCCACAAAATATTACTCATCTCTAAATCTCATATAATTTGATAGCCAAAACTAATTTTAAGGCTGTTACAAAAATTAAGATTCCTAAACACCCGAGTAGAGTGGTCAAATTATTTAAGTTAGAATTACCAGACTTGCATATATATAACTATCAATTTGTGCTTGATAGCAGAGCAATTAATGGTTTGGATATATATCATCAAATCAGTGTCTCAACCTGTATAACATTAATTGCTTAGCTGCAATTAATAATGGACAGAAAAATGACACATCTCAATCGTCTTTCCAAAGAAAATAAATAAAAGGCTAATGACTATTAAGTATATCATAAGATGTATGGTTATTTCATTAATGACCTTGACAAATGACTAGTTAAAAGTGCCAAATCTCTTATTTCAAACTTGTAGTAAGAAGGTAATTAGATTGACATATTTAATCACTTGTCATTATCCACATAAGATTTTTATAATCAATGATTATAGTTATTATATAAAAATTTGGACTCTAAATGGATATGATTTAAAAGAACCTATTTAGAAAATTCAATTATGAAATACAAATCTTTAATAAAAGTGAAACACAATTTTAGATTAAAGAAATCTCCACAAAATATTACTCTTCTCTAAATCTCATATAATTTGATAGCAAAACTAATTTTAAGGCCGTTACAAAAATTAAATATTCCTGAACATTGTTATAATATGTGACGAGGGGCTTCCTAGGACAGTGGAACCTATTTAAAAAATTCAATTATGAAATACAAATCTTTAATAAAAGAGCAACACAATTTTAGATTAAAGAAATCTCCACAAAATATTACTATCTCTAAATCTCATATAATTTAATAACAAAACTAATTTTAAGGCGGTTACAAAAATTAAATATTCCTGAACATTGTTATAATATGCAACTAGTGGCCTCCTAGGAGAGTGGTCAAATTATTCCAGTTGGAAGTTAGAATCACTGGTTTTGTATAGACATTTATATGACTATTAACATGTGCTTTATAACAGAGCAGTTAATGGTTTGGAGGATATATATGTCATCAATTTGAAGTATTTCAAAGCCGATGGTATGTGTCTTAACCTATATAACATTAATTGCTTCACTTCATGGTACATTTACAACACTCCCACCTACATCTTGTTTCAAGATAAACAATGTTCATCACAATACCCATGGTTAATCTATGGTGTAGAGAGCCCAATTCATGGGCAGAGAAATAGATATGTATTTGTTTGAAGTTTGTACTTGTAATTGAACTTCATCTAAATTTAGAAAGAAATTTGGTTGCATCAATTTTGTTGCCAAATTTCCATACATAATGCTATTATTCAGTGAAATTTTGCTATTATATCATCTTCAATAAAAATTTTTTATTTATACATAACTATTAAGTCAATAATAATTTAACTAAATTAATTATATATGACAAAAATTAAATTTAGTTTATTAGTAAATAAATTTCAATTTCTTATTTCAACTGAATCTTACTACCGTACCAAAAACTATTTCATAATCAAATAATAAGTTTTCTATATCCCTCACTGGGTCAAAAATAAATGCATTACTATTCAAAAATAAGTTGGCTAAATTCATTATAGACATTTCTCACTCACTAATAAATATTCTTCAATTTCTTACTATGGCTAAATTCTACTTTTATGAATTTTGCTACCCTGCAAAAGACTATTCCATCATTAATCTATAAACTCTCTATGCATAACTGGGTCAAGATTAAGGTGGTTAAGTTTATTATGGACAACTTACATCACTTATTAGATGTTTTATTATATTTGTTATTGAGCCATTAGTGGATTTTGACTTTACACTAATTTGTTGTTTTTCCGCTTTCTAATATGACAAGAAAGCACTTTATGGTGGTTTACAACCAGATGTATTTCTTAGTGTAAACATATCTTAACCTACGAGTTGGACACAAGTTTGACACATCCTGTACAACATGACACGTGTCAAACTGTATCTTTGAAGATACTTAATGCCTCCCAAAGTACTAAACATTAGGGAGATAAAATAAAGTTATAAAAACAATTTTATCTTTTTTTTTTCACTTTCCATCATAGTAAATTCTCGAATATTGTGTAAACGAAGGAAAAAAAACCCATATTTGAAGACCTTCTAACTTCCTAGATTTCTCATTTCTCTCGCAACAAAGTTTTTCATTCATACCACATTAATTGTGGCACAATCATCAAGGCTTGGGAGTAAAGATCAAAGGAAAGGGAGGAATATTTGGTGTTGCTATCCTTCTTCGGAATCCATCTATCATTTACAATGTCCTATTTGTTGCAAGTGGAGTTGCTCATATTGCAGATAACCATGTTATAGAAAAACAACAAGGTTAATAAAGAAAATATATTTTATATCTAGTATTTGTCTTATATTTGCGATTTCCATATTTATTCATAATATTAATATGAATATAATACATTTGTTATTGAAGATATTAACTAAATGAGAAAATTACATTTCATGTCTTTAAATTTCTAGTTTATGTGCGCTAATTCTTGAATATTTTTTTGTATGTTTGATATTGCAACTAGTTGTATCAATATCTTGTTTTTAGGCGGTCAATATCTGCCGACAGGTTCATTTATCCCACAACCTCTTCGTAGATGATGTTCTCCTGTCGATCCTCTTGGATCTGCCTCAAGGCCATTCTTGACCGTTTCCACAGTGCTTTTGGACTCTTCATCAACAAGTCCAAGTCCATGTTATACCACAACGACGTGGACTTGGACACGGTTCAATGGATCGCCCAGCTCTTCGGCATTTCATCGACCCCTCTCTCCCTTGGCCTCAAATACCTCGGGTTCCACCTCAAGCCCTCCGATTATTCCAAGCTTGACTGGGCCTGGATAACTGAAAGATTTTATAAACGAATATCCGCCTGGGAATTTCGTTATCTTTCTCTTGCTGGCCGGGTCACTCTCTCTCAAGCCGTTCTGCTTCAGCTTGCGGTGTACTGGGCACACCTGTTCCCCCTCCCGATCAACGTCCTCAATCAGCGGACATCGATCACTGCTAACTTCATCTGGGGTGGCAGCAAGCATCGGTCCAAACTCCACTTAACTAAAATGAATAGGATCGCTGTCCCAAAACATTTAGGCGGATGGGGCTTGAAAGACATGCGCACCTTTGGCAGATCTCTCACCTGCAAAACTCTCCACAGGGGTATTTTCGGCACGGGGCCTTGGAGTAAAACGATCCAATTCAAATACCTACAGGGACGAACACTGCTATATTGGTTTCGCAGAGGCGCCATTGGCACTCGAGGAGGCTTTGCAATATGGCGCAGCCTCAAATCAGTGGAACATTATTTTCTCTCCAAGCTAAAATGGCAGATTCATTTTGGAGCACAGATCCTCTTTGGCATCGATCCGATTGCCACCAAGCAAGCCTTTTTCCTCCCCGATCACATCATAGCCGCTTTGCATCATCTGGGTCTCTTTACATGGGACAAAATCATCATGGATTGGAACGGATCCTCCCCCGTTTGGAAGACCGCAGAACAACTCGGCCTGCCGCCTCCATTATTCCCAGTTTGGTCACAGGTTCTCTCGTCTCTGCAGGTATCTGGAATTGCTCGCTGCGGTCCTTCTGACCACCTACGCTGGTTCTCTACCAACTCCTCCGCCATCATCAGTGTCAAAGACGTCTATTCAGATCTCATCTCCACGTTGGCTCCTGTAACAGCCTCGATTTTCCCCTCATCACTTTGGAAATCTGAGTGCCCGCCGAGGATGATTTATTTTGCCTGGCTCCTCTTCAACAACAAGAACCTGACCTGGGACAATCTGAGAAAACGATCCTGGCACGGCCCCAGTAGATGTTACATTTGTGAAACAGATGAAGAGACAAATCTTCACATCTTCTTTTGCTGCCGACTCACTCTGGACATATGGTATGAACTTGCCCGTCTATACAGCTTTCCTCATGTTGCTTTCGACACTGTGCAGGCTGCTTTCAACTGGTGGACTTCTCAACAAAAACGCCGCCCACTCCTCATTATCACTGTGTGGTTCATATGGCGCTGGCGAAACCACATAATTTTTGATTCCATAAAAGATCCTCTCCTCACCATTCTGCCTTGCATATGCTCTCTCTACGATTACATCAGTAACAACACATAAATCAAACGGATGGCTTTCAGCTCTTCTATAGAATGATCTCAATTCACCGCTCCACTCTGGACATTGTTTTCAGATTTTGCATATATGTATTTCCTTAACTCTCTATGATTCCATGACTGGCACAGGTTCTATGAAGCGCCCGTGAGGCACACGATCCACTGAATTTTGTATGAATTCTTATATTACCTTAATATAACATGATGCTTTTTCTTCTGAAAAAAAATATTTTGTAATTGTTTTAAAATAAAATCAATCCAGAATCACAATTTTTATAGGGAGCTAAGATGGATTTATATTAGTGTGTTTGTTTTACGTACACACATTTCCTATGAATACGATGGTTGGATAAAAAACAAGCCAGAATAGTCTCAAGCTCCTGGTTTATATATATATATATATATATATATAAAGTCTTCTTGTGGGATGATCTAGATGTTATCCCCTCCACTTGGTTTCAAATCCCTTTGGGAATGAGTTGCAATACTACTAAGACCTTCTTTGTTGCCTATGCCAATATGTTTTTGGAACCTAAAGAAATGCTATGAAGTTCTTTATCATTCCCTATGTTGTGTTGTGATGACTTGAAAAAACTTTATTACTAAGCCAATACAATATTCTATTATCAAATTAAGGTACATTTTAGGATTTACCCAACATGATTCATTTCTAACCATATAAAATCTTACTAAATTTTTTGAAAAAAACTGATTTTTTTGTTACTAAGCCAATACAATATTCTACCCTAAAATTAAGATATCTTTTAAAATTTATCCAATATAATTTATTTCTAACCCTATAAAATTCTATAATTTATTTCTAACCCTATAAAATTCCACTAAAAATATTAGGCGAAAAAACTAAAAACTAAAAATAAAATAATGAACATAGCTTGTTAAAATAATTTTAACACCTCGACATGCCAGCACCATTAATATTGGGTTAATACTGGTGTTTAAATATGCAAAAGTCTTGACTGGCAATTTGCATGACGCATTAACTTGGATGGTGGCTTTACGGTTGGCATGGGATTATAACACAAATAGTTTAGGTTCAGACTTTGAGGTAGGTGTAAAGTGTTTAGGTGCGTGTATGGAGGAAGATGTTTAACTTTTGATAACTAATTTATCTTTATAATAAAATAAGCCAACCATATGTTTCACATGTCAAATTGATTCCTTAGCATATAGCCTACAAACCAATTTTATTACTGCCTGCAAATCATATTCAAAAGGCTTAACACAGGTCCTACAAATCATATTCATATTGATTACTTGAAAATGTTTAAATAATATTGATTTTTTTGTAACATTGACTGATACATTATATTAACCTAAAAAATAGTAAAACACATAGTACATAGCAATCCTAGCAGGCCTAAAAGCAGATTCCTTCCTTTTCCTATGTATGTTTATTGATTACTTGAAACATGTCAGGCCAAATTGATCCAAAATGTACGATGCCTTGTGAAAATCTGGTCTGGAAGAAGTTGTTGAGTGCTAAATAATGATTGTACATTAGGGGCTGAAGCATTGAAAGAGAATGGAATACTGGCAACCCTTGTACGATCTTGATCTACCTTTACAGTTCATACCAGCAAAATTTTGTACATAGCAGCATTTCAGGAGGTGGTATTTTTTTTGGTTCTTTTCAAATTTACTGTAGGCTAAAATGATGGTTCATCTGGTATCAATTGACCCAAATATTGGCTCACAAAACAATCGAGGATTTTCAGGAGATTGTATCATTAATTTATTGTCCCAATTTCTTTGAAGAAAACCAATATGAGATCGCAGGTATCCAATGATGATTACAAAATCTGAAAAAAAAAAGAAAACAAGAAAGTTTGGCCTGGCAAAAGCCTGAAATGAGGGAAGAATCTGCTGTGTCACACTTGAAATGTTAGGTTAACGATTGATATTGTTAAAATAATAAATGTTCAATCTTTTAATAGCTAGAGAATGCAGTTAATTCCCCGGAATGGGGCTAATCCAAGCATGAAAGTTGGCATATTGGAATTGATGAGTCCGGCCTTAAAAAATACTCCAATTTTTTTTGATTCCGGATATGTCGGGAGGGGCGACGATACGGTACGATGAATCCTCCTGACGTACGATTCAAATGCATACCTCGGTCCCGACTGTGACATATTCAGACCTGGACCCGACATGTTCAGGATACGTACCAGATACGTTGAGTGAGGAGGTGTGTTTTTAGGCCCCTCTAATAATTCTATGTTTTGGCGTTTATTTATTAGAATTCCGCGAAACAAGTTTTTGATCAGATTGTAGGTTTAAAATTCTTTTTTAACGAAAAATGGATTCTGATTCTTCAAAAATCTTGCACAAACTTTGTAATTCTAACCAATTCTTGGATTTTGTATATATTTAACTGTAAAATATATTTGCAAAATCTTAGGAATTGAATAGTTGCAAAATTTTCAAAACTCCACAATTAGTTTTGACATTTTACTGAAAATATCATAAATTTTTCAGAATTGTAAGTTTGAACTATATACTTTATAACATTTGAGTGCTAAATTTTTTACTAAAACTTATTTATATATCTTTAACGAAGGCATGAGTGAAAGAAATTATGGATGAGGCAAAACAAGAAATAGATACAAAAATGGAATATTTACCACAATGCTTGTCCCACAAGTAGCAAGGAGTTAAAGAGTTTTTTTACAGAGAAGTTCAGTTAGTCTATACTGGGAAAAGAGTTTGGGAGAAAGAAGAAGTACTATGTTCAAGAATTCAACCCCACTTGTGATCTCCAACAAAAATAGTATATTGGAGCACCTATGTGGGGAAAAGAGTTTGGGAGAAAGAAGAAGTACTATGTTCGGATTGTAAAGTTTTTAACAACGATTCTATATGCGGAATAAAACTTAAAGAATCGTAAAACTGGAATGAAGACTTAATGCCCAGTAAAAATAAATTACCTCCAGCCATTGATAACGCCCTTGTTGCAAACCAAAACTTTTCTACTTTTCTATTACGCCAGTCCACTTGCTTTCTTGACTGAAAACAACGCTACAGCTTCAATCCAAGCAAAAAGAAAAGAATACAGAAAGTCTGAAGGCACTTCCAAGCTTTGCTCTCTCAGCTAGATGGTGTAAAAACTGAAGGGAATTGAGATGCTAGCTTGGGGACCAAACAGAGGAATTTATAGCCAAGCTTCCATCAAGCTTCTAATGGCTGTGTACCACTTCAGAAGCTCCCAACAAGAAAATTAATTAACTGCAGTTGATTTCCTTAATTTAAGGAAATTACTTCAGTTGGTTTCCAGAAATTAAGGAAAGATTGCAGTTTAATGCCATAACTGTAGGCAGCAGTGGGTAAAAATTTAATGGAGCTTAACAGGGATTCAACCCTACTTGTGATCTCTAACAAAAAGAGTACATTGGAGCTAACATTCCTTAGAGAGCAAAGATTCTTATTGCCCAATTAAGAACTAACTCACATCAACTTCGCTGTATATGGGGAAAAGAGTTGGGTAAGAAGAAGAAGTACTATGTTCAGGGATTCAACCCCACTTGTGATCAACAAAAAGAGTACATTGGAGCTACCATTCCGTGGAGAGCAAAGGATTTTATTGCTCAATTAAGAACTAACTCACATCAATTTTGGTGTGAAATGAGAGGTGGAAGAGACTTAACGAAGCTTGGGAATAACTAGTGTGTACTTTTTTCACTTCTGGGGCAGTGGAATTGGAAAAACATTTTATTTTGGAATGTGATGCTTTCATGGACATAAATGGGCAGTATGTTAACATCAATTCATTGGCATTGTCTTTTAACTAGGGGACTCTTAGAAAGTTGGGTGAGCTCATTATCAATTTGAATAAGAAAATGATTGAATTGCAAAAGACAAAAAACAAAGAAGCTAGTAATCCTATAAATTATTTTTAATGTAGTGAACATTAAAATATCATTCATTCATTTTAAATAATAAAAAATCACAATTTCACTCAAAATTATATATATTACTATACATAAAATACCAAAACATTTGCGCGGTAAAATAAATCATAATTCATTTTAAATAAATTATTAAAATTAATTATAATATTTTTATGAAATCAGTGTTATTCAAATTATAAAATCCATAATGAAAAGGGATAATTTCCTACCGCACCATTGATTTTCGCTATTTGCCATGTACCGGAACCAATTTTCACCTATGTTGAGGTACAATGTCACTTTCCTCATAGCCTTTACTCCTTACAGGGCCAAAACTTGCACGTAAGAGCCTATGTGCTTTGGATCTATACGAACTGATAGTCTCTTATACCACTTTTTTAATTTCTTTTTATATTGTAATACACCTTTACAGAGAGTCCAGGCATTATTGTCCTTTTTAGGTCTTCCACGTGGAAGGATCAAGTCCTTTTAATAAGTTTTAAGTTCCATGTAGCTTCATGGTGGCCCGTGAGTGCTTTCCCATATGTACATCTTAAATCCATAGATGATTGCAATCATACTTCCTATGGAGCCTTTAGTTGTTGTATTTTATAATTGAAGGATGAAGTGCCTCATTATGATATGTGAAGTGCCTCATTATTTAGAGCTTTAAAGCACTAACTTCTAATTATCTTTATGATATGAGAAATTATTTACTTGGAAATAAAATAAATAAAAATAATATAATGAAATAATATAGATATTTCTTTCATAGTAATATAATATAACATAATCTTTTTTAATGATTGAAATAGCAATAATATAGTAATATGTAAAGTGATACAAAGTAGTAAGAATGGTGGTAAATTTTATGACAAAAAGCTTATTACAAGACACTAGAATTATTTTTAACATAAAGTTTAAAATTTTAGAGGCAAAAACTCTAAAATCTAAAATCATAATTTTTGGAAATTGGCAATAAGAATGTGAGTCTCAAGGAGCCTAGTTGATACATCAACTTTTTGAGACAACAATCTTTATTTGGGGCATTTTTGGATCATTATAAAGCTTATTTCAAGTTCTATGTCTTTTGTAGGTCTCACAATCATAGATTGCTAGCGTGTGCCATTCACCAAAAATGTGTGTGAAGTGCTAAAAAAGTGTGTTAACAATTTAGGACCTAAAAAGCTATTATAGAATTTCCAAGGGATAAGACCATTTTTGAGCCGGGTGACCACTTGTATCCACCTGGAAAAGTGGTATCACTTTAGAAAATAATGGTCTCCTTCGCATAAAGTTCCTCCATCAGATGGGGAAACTTTTGCCAAATTTGACACCTAATGAACCACTTGCCTCGGTGAATATGTTGTCTTATCTTGAGAGGCCAATAGAGTTGTATGTTTTGTTAGTGGATGTCCTTCATCTTGATTTCCGTAATTGAATCCAAGATATCTTGCATTATATTGTGGGGGTCGAATTTACGAGGGGCCAAGTGCTCTACCACTTTGAGGTGTCTAACAAAGATGGAAAATATGGTTGAATTATCTCCAAAATAACATAGTTATCGACTTAACAAGAACCATCTAGAGTTCTCATTTTCTAGAGGTCACATTTAGTTGTTATTTTTATGTCTATTTAGAAAAAGGGCGCTACCAATCATACCTATTTGTTTCAGGGTTAGAATTACCACTTTTTGTAACTGTGGCCTTAAAAAATTCATAATGTTGCTAGAGAAAACATTAAAATCAACCATTTAATAAAAAATTGGCACTTAGAGTAACTCCCTTTTTTTATTTTTTTAATATTGAAGTTAGAATTACAATTTATTTGAGACCGTGGCCTTAATAACCCATTTCTTTACAATCAAAGTCTTAAAACCTGTCAAAGGATTGAATAACTCCACATATTGAATTGATTTTCATTAAAGTGAGTCATTTATTTATACAATGAGAAGTGGCCTTTAGTTTCATCTTTCAAGATGTTTGAACAACTCTTCCTATTCACCTCTCACTTCATATTCCTCCTATATTAACATTTACAAGAATATTTACAAAATACCACAATGCCAAGGATAAGGTATCTACATTTCCCCCTGCCCTTAATCCGAAAGGGTGTAGCATCTTTATGAACTTTCCAATCTTTTCTTTTCCAAGTTATTTGATGAAGATGTCTACAATTTGCTCACTTGTGGAACCATGTATTAGCTTAATTGTCTATACATCTGCATGACATTAAATCAAATGGTACTTTGTGTTGATGTGCTTGGTTCGATCATGGAATCTGGGATTCTTGGCCAACTTGATTATAGAAGTATTATTAGCTAAAATTGGAGTAGCATTTACATGTTTCTCTTGCAAATCCTCTAGTACCTTCTTGAGCCACACAATATCCTTTCTTGCCTCTACAACAACCACATAGTTTTCCTCTGCAGTGGAATATATTGGAATGGATTGTTTGCATGATCTCTAAGAGAGTTGCGAATCCAATACTCATGAGGTATCTTGAAGTAGAAACTCCATTCTCCTTACCCATCAAAGTTTGAATTTAAATGTACGACTAGTTTGAAGTTTTCCAACTTAAAGTATTTGATCCCATTAAAATTCTCCTTGTAGCACACCAATGTCCTTCAAAAGGTTTTTGCATAAACTTGAAAATAAATCCAATTGCCAATGAAATATCTAATCTAGTAGCAATAGCGTAGATAAGACTCCCAATAAACTATCTATATTTAGTTGTGTACTCCAATTCTTCTCTTCTTTTGATTTAAGCTTCAAATTTTGCCCCATTGAAGTAGAGAGAGGATTAAAATTAGCGATGCCAAATTTGTGTAACAATTCACTATTATGCATCTTTTGGGAGATGAATACATACTTTGGATTCTAGGTCACACCAATACCCAAGTGGTAGTGAAGATGTCCCATGCTTACCATCTCACAACCTTTCTTTGTTTATTTCTTTATGGATGCAATATATGCTTTCATTGTTCTCCATTATCAAAAGACCATCTACATACACCACATGATAAATAACACTTTTTCCAACATTCTTAACAATTAAAATTACATCATCATAAAGATTAAAAATATTGAAATTGATACTCAAATGATGCTTAGTTAGATTTGATACCATGCATGAGGTGTTTTCTTTAGACCATATAAATACTTAATGAGCTTGCATACCTTTTTTCTCGGCCCTTAAAACCAATCCTTTTGGTTGAAACATGCAAACATTCTCTTTCAAGTCTCCATTCAAGAAGGTTATATTTACATCCATGTGATGAATCATCCACCTATTATGTGCTACCAAAGCCATCAATGCATAAGTGGTAGCCCATTTTGTTGTGAGGGAAAAAGTCTCCTCATAGTGCATGCCAACTTCTTTCTATGCA
Source organism: Pinus taeda (assembly GCA_000404065.3). NCBI lineage: Eukaryota > Viridiplantae > Streptophyta > Pinopsida > Pinales > Pinaceae > Pinus > Pinus taeda. The sequence goes on from APFE031286899.1 coordinate 217,536, forward strand.
AATCCTTTTACCATAAGCCTTGCTTTATGCTTGTCAAGTGAGCCATATGATTTGTAATTTATTTATTTTTTTTTTTTTTAAATTCACATGTGACAAATTGGTTTGGTTACGAATGGAGGATCTACCAACTTCCATGTCCCATTTTTTTAGGAAATAATCATTTTCTTGCATGGATTCTTTCCACTCAACAAGAGAATTAACTTCTTCAAAGGAAGTTGGTTCAATTTTAGTAGATAAATTAAATTCATAATCATATAAAACATCCATATTATTTATACATCACCTAAATATGAATTATCTGCATCATCTCCATTTTGTCTTGTAAAACTTTTGATTCTTGTCTTTCCAACCTAATCAAGTGTATTTATGAGCCACATTGGTTTTTGAGATGGTCCAAGTTGTTCCAATTAGTGAGATGATGCCACATTCCCATCAAAGTTCAACCTTTCAACCCTATCTCACATCATCCAATTGAACTCCCTATTCTAATGAAATGGATAGATCTTATTCATGAGAGGGAGATGGCATTTCAAAATATAGGGATCCCCTTTCAAGATGTGAAATCTCATCATCAAACTTTTGTTATGTATTTACATAGATAAATCAATGATCAAGATGTTGTTTAATAATTTTGTCATTTTGATTCAAGAAAAATCACATCTCTAGAAGAATGAACTTCTTATTTGTCTCATCTTAAAGTTGATATGTCTTGGTGGTACTTGAGTACCCCAACAAGACACACTTTTGACTCCTTCCATCAGGCTTATTTATTTTCTCCATAAGAATTAAGGCATAATAAGTGGGATCAAAGGCCCTTAAATACCTCATCAAAGGAATGTGACCATCATTTCATATGGAGTAATGTTCCTAAGAGCATGAGATGGGTACTTATTCTTCACATATATTTCACATAAAAAAACGCATCAGCCCTAATAATCAACTTCACATTCTTGAAAAATAACATTGGTTGTACCATTTTCAAGAGTGTCTTGTTCATTCTTTCTACTGCATCATTCTACTAAGGATTGTATAAAATAGTGATTTTATGATTGATCCCATGTTGGCTAAGATAGCTTTCAAACTCATTTGAAGTGTACTCTCTAGAAAATCTGTGATAGGTTAACCCGATAATGCAATATAAATCAAAGCAAAATACTATAACGTACTTCTACTATCAATTTGCGGAAGCTTAAAGATTGAGCTGAACAATATAACTAGAAGAAGAAGAATCAATGGCACAATACACATGAAAATACTTTTGGGGAAATCCTCAGATAAAAACCCCACACTATTGTATTATCATACATGGTGGAAATACATAGGAATTATACAAAGCCTTAGCTTTCACAGCTAGCTAGCTCTTAGTACAATCCTCACAGATGCTCACATGCAATCTTGGCTTCTCTCCAACCTTCCTCTCTGCCCTCCAAGCTCCTATTTCCTTGCGTTGTTCCTTGTGGATGATTAGCCTATTACCAAGTGGAAAACCAAGCCTTCAAAATTGTGCAATCCTTAAGGATGAATCTGTCAGACTAGGCAGTAACTCCTCAAAGCCAAAACTGATTCGTATATTATTCCACAAGGTAGGTCTTCATTATATACATGAGGGAGAGGCTGTTCAGTTCATATCTCGATGACTATTCATATTTCTAATTTATTTATTTACATAAATTCACCCAATCACAAGGATTAGGTGTCAACATTCCCCCCCTTAATATGAAGGGATGTTGGTGAGTCCAAGCATCATTCTGAATTGTTCAAGCTTTTCTCTTCCAAGCGCTTTGGTGAAGATGTCTGCAATTTGCTCATTTGTGGAACAATGATGGAGATGGATTGTTTTGGCCTCAACATGATGCCGAATAAGATGATATTTAGTATTGATGTGCTTCGTTCGATCATGAAACTTTGGGTTCTTGTCCAACTTTATTGCAGAGGTATTGTCAATCATGAGTGGAGTTGGTTGTACTTGTTTTACTTGCAAATCTTCAAGAATTTTCCTGAGCCACACAATTTCTTTTGTTGCTTCAGCTACTGCCACGTATTCTGCTTTTGTTGTGGAATCTGCTGGAACTGATTGTTTGCGTGATCTCTAAGAGACAACTCCTGATCCAAGACTCACAGCATATCCTGAAGTTGATACCCCAGTTTCTTTGTCTCCATCTAAGTCTGAATCAGAGTATCCAATCAAACTGAAGTTGTCCACCTGTGTATACTTGATTCCAAAGTCTTGAGTTCCCTTCAAGTACATTAGAAATCTTTTTGCAGTAGACCAATGTCCCTCACAAGGATTTTGTATAGACCTGGAGAGGATTCCAACAACAAACGAAATGTCTGGTCTGGTAGTAGTTAGGTAATTGAGACTTCCTACAAGCTGCCTATACTTTGTTGCATCCTCAAATTCTTTTCCAATAGATGTGAGCTTTAAGTTTTGTTCCATTGGAGTAGTAAGAGGATTGCACTCTGTCATGCCAAACCTATTCAACATATCCCCAATGTATTTCTTTTGAGAAAGAAATATGGACTTTGGATGTTGGGTTACTTCAATGCCAAGATAGTAATGAACATAGCCCAAATCAATCATTTCAAAACTTTTCCCCAATTCCTTCTTTATGGATGCAATGTAGCTTCATTGTTCCCTTCATCAAAGATCTCTACATATACCACAAGATATACAACTGTTTTACCAAACTTTCTTGACAAATAAAGTTGCTCAACAAGATCAAAATGTTTAAATTGAGTTTCAGAGATGCTCAGTAGTTTTCATACAGGCTTGCGACTTGTTTGGGGCCAATAAAGGGACTCACAAAGTTGCATACTTTATGTTCATTGATCCTTTCACAACAAATCCTTCAGCTGAACATAAAAAACATTCTTCTTTAGATCTCCATTCAAGAAAGCAGTTCTTACATTCCATTTGATGGATCTTTCCAATCCTTCTGAGCCTACTAATGCAAAGAGTGTCCGGATGGGGTAAGCCCATTTTGCTGTGGGGGCAAAATTATCCTCATAATCGACCCCTTCATTATTGAAAAACCTTTTGCCACAAGCCTAGCTTTGGCTGTCAAGTGAGGCCATAAGCTTTTATACTTGTTCTTGTAGGACCCACTTGCAGCCAATTTGGTTTGGTTCCTAAATGGAGATCAACCAGCTTCCAAGTGTCGTTCTTTATGAGGGCATCATACTCCTTTTGCATCGCTTCTTTCCATTCATCATGAGAAGCGACTTCTTTGAAGGAAGTTGGTTCAAAATTTGTAGACAAGTTCAATTCATAATCATAAGAAACATCCATATCAACAGGTGACTTAGAGTCATCTACATCACCTCAATTTTGCCGGTTTGAATTTCTGGTTCCTGTCTTTCCAACTTCATCAGGATGAACACTTTCAAGTGTCTTTGTAAACCACTTTGGGGGACCTTTCTCAGATGGCCCATGCTGCTTTGTTGATTGAGTTGGGACTGAATCAAGATTAAGTCTCCCAATTCTATCAATTACATCACTTAAAACATCAACCGTTGTTGGAGTTTCATGCGGGGGAGAGTGTTCTTCAGAAGAAGATTCCACATGTTGATCTAGTATAGGAATCCACCCTTCAAGATGTGGAATCTGATTATCAAATTCTTGAAATGATTTTGCTTTCGAAAATCTATCCAAGCAATCAAGTTACCGCTCAACAACATTGTCAGTTTTGGATGATTTAAGAAAAATTACATCTCTCGATATAACAAACTTCTTATTTACTTCATCATAGAGGCGATATGCTTTGGAGGTGTTTGAATACCCCAGGAAGATACACTTACGACTTCTAGCACAAAGTTTGTTTCTATGTACCTTTGGTATCAAAGCATAACAAGTGGAACCAAAGACCCTGAGATGTTTTACCGAAGGAACATGTCCATACCACATTTCATAAGGAGTCTTGTTTTTAATAGCATTAGATGGACATCTATTCTTTATATATGCATCACATAGAATAGCATCAGCCCAAAACATTATCTTTACATTTTGAAGAAGAGCATGGATCGTACCATATTTAAGATTGTTATATTCATTCTTTCAGCTACACCATTCTGTTGGGGATTATAAGGCACAGTTGTTTGATGTTTGATCCCATGTTGGTGAAGATAGTTTTCAAATTCATTTGATGTATATTCTTTTCCATTATCAGTGCGAATAGACCCAATATGAGATTGTGCATCATTTTCAATCCATTTATGAAAATTCTTGAATGTTAGGAAAGCATCAGATTTGTTCTTCAATAAATAAACCCAACACTTCTGGTGTAGTAATCAATAAATGTCATGATATATTTATTTCCATTTGCAGAAGAAACAGGCATTGTACCACATAAATCTGAATGAATGAGTTCAAGTTTTCTATGTGCTCTTGAATGTGAATCATGAAAGGACTGTTTTCTATGCTTTCCTAGAATGCAAGCATCACATTGCTTAAGT
>APFE031286899.1:222007-235589 GCA_000404065.3 Pinus taeda
GTGCAAGGTTGCAGAAATGGAGAGCCATCACCAATTGGCCTATTAAGTGCAAAAACTTATGCCACTCAGGGTATTGGCCTCAAAGGAAAACAGTGGAGGACAAGCATTGGAAGCATGTCTAACTTCCCCAGTTTCCCCCAAACTTCATTTTACTAACACTCCCAAGGGCCTTGAGATCTGCTCAGGCGTCCAGTCCCACTTCATTACATCAAAAACTACTTGGTCAAACCATGCAGTTCAAACATGAAAAGAAGCCACATTTTTTGTGTAAAACATCTTTTTCATCATTTTCATTTATCCTCAAAATCCTAAGTTAAGTTTCACTTATTAAAACTTGGTTTTACCCCTTCATTCACCTCACAAACCATATTAATCACTAACATATTATCTAGCTCCCTAATTCCCCCCTTCCCCTAATTCTATTACAATCTATTGAAAATTTCCCAAAAACATCTATAAATACCCTCCCCTTAGCACTATAGCTAAATATCCCTTCCTTGGGAAATATTAACCCCTCAAGGGTTAGTATTAACCCTCAATCATCCTAAAAACTATGGGTTTTGGCAAGAAACCATGGTTAAAGGTCAAAAAAATCAAATTCCCCGCCCTTGCTAAAACCCTTTACCCCTTTGTTCCGCTCTCTAAATCGAGTTTGTAATGTTTTTTAATTTTTATTAAAACATTATTAAACCAAAAAACCCGAAAGCCTAATGTTCTAAACCCACTCCGCACCCGATTTATTAAAGTTTAATTAATTATTTGGGTGGGCCCCCGGTGTGTTAATGTGCCGTCACCTCGCAATCCCCGCCCGCCGTCCGATCTTCCACCCCGCCCATCCAACGGTGGGCGGTCGATCTTCCAGCGGACTTGCCCGACCTTTTGCGTCCGGGGGATGGGCGGTATTGCTGCCGTACCCCCGCCACGCTTCAGGCGCCCGCATTGTTCCCTGCCCCCCCCTCCAAACCACTTACCGCCTTGGACCCTGCCGGGGAGACCGCTTACCGCCCTCCCCCCGCGCTGACGTCACGCCCCCGTCAGCGTGACGTCACCCCGCTTTGCCACCGCCAGGCCTCCACGTTGCCCCCGGCCGCCATGTCACTCTGTCCACCCTGCCACCGTGTCGCTGCCACCTGGGCACCCACGTCAGCTGCCACGTCACCCATCCATACCCGGGCCCATGATGACGTCAGCATGACGTCATCACAAAAAGGCGCCAATATGCCAAAAATGCATAAAAAGGCGTCAAATAACCGTTATTTCGCATTATTTTTCTACGACGCCCGGAGCTCCTCTGAAAGCGAAATTCAACCTGCAAAGGTCAAAAAGCAAAAGCAATCCGCCAAAGTCGTTGCCGCCTCCATTATCAACCCAACTACCTGCAATTCAGCTAATTCGACCGGTGCAAACGCCTCATACGCCATTAAACTAGGTATTTTCCGCAGGCATCCTATCTTGTCCATTGTTCTCCTTGCAATCCTATTTTCCTGCTTAAAGAACTCAGCTAAAGGACCCACATTGTCAAAATTCACCACTATAATCTACTTAAAAAACTCACTGAAACCCCTGCGCGAAGAAAGTCCCGAAGAAACCCGCGACCCTCTGTGAAATTCACCATTCTTCCACAAAGAAAAACTAAAGAAGTCGAGCTACCGGCTAGAAGGCTGACTTGACAAGTTCCCTCACCCCTGCTAAAGGAATTCTCTGCAAATAACCAGCTCAAACGCACTCTGGTTCTTCAAAACCGAGTGCCCCACAGATTTATTAAGCCTGTGACAGCCTCCTTGCACTGCCAAACTACTCACTGCAAACAGAGATCAGTAAGCCACTTCCTCAGCATTTACATCAAGCTTGAAACACAGTAAGCCACCAGGTAAAACAAGACAATGGCCACTCCAGCTGCTCTGGATGTGGTGCCCATAAATCCACCTAACAGAGAGCTAGAAGCTATGCCACTGGTGGACAGTGATGCCCTCATCACAGACTTTGTGGCAGAGAGAAGCCACTTGCAAACATATTGCCAACTAAGAAACAGTCACTTGGACAACAGTGACCTGTATAGCATCTGGGAATCCAATCTTCCCACCTACTTCCTGCCTTCTGTCAACATTTTTCCTGAAGTCATCCACCTATGTGCAGAGAACTATGATAAAAAACTTAGGGCTGTAAAGTCTCCATCTGGGAGCATCCTCTTTTATATAACTCCAGATTCTATCAACCATATGCTCAACTATAAGCAGACCCAACTGCTATACCCCTTCTCCATGAACTATTTGCTAGATGAGGGCTCCAAACTCTCTAGCACAGACATTGCTGCCATAGCCAGGAAATTCATGAAGGCAGACTGCCAGCCTTTTGGGCCACCTCCTTTTTCCTATGCAGATTTCAATGAGGTTGGCAAGCTACTAGTAGATATGCTGACCTCTGTGCTGGGGTTCACTACACACAAACATGTTGATCTAACTGTGCTGGTCATGCTCTCTGCATACAGCCTTGTGAAGCCCCCTGCTATGAAATACAATTATGCCAAGTACATTGCCAATAAGATACATGATCAATTGACAAGGCTGAAGAGGGAGGCAATATTCAAATATTCCTCATACATCTATCATTTATTCTTATACTACCAAACAGATTGCTTCCAGTGCTCAATCAGAAAACTAGACTCAGAGGGTGAGAGGAGGTCTGTGATCTTCTGGTCTGCAGTCTTCCACCGAGTCCAGAATTCCCCCTGCTCATACTGTGAGTTCATTGATCAGTTTGTGTATCCAGTTACATGCCTCTTAAAGAGGACCCCTCCTATCAGATTGTCCAAGGATATGCAGAAAATCTTGCAGCTATCCAGAAGCTACAAAATTGGTGATTGGTACCTCTACCAAAACCATACTGTCATCAGAATTTATGGTTGTGAGCTCTATCCCTACAGGCTCCCAAAATATGTCCCTATGAGGCTATTTTCCTTGGAGTACTACAGATAGCTAATAAACTCTGATCTAACACACTTTCACAGTGCAAAGAAGAAATCCAACCTAAAATTCAGGGACCACCTAGGCCCATTTGTTATGAACAAAAAAGATGGTTGGCAAGAAGCTGACCAAATACTAGGACAACAGCTCAAACTCAAGAGAAGCTTCTGGTGGGTCCCTTATGACCCTGAAGGCTTCAATAGTGCCAGGAGGGTCAAATATAGGCTGCTAGCCTATAAGCATTGCCCAATCCCTCAAATACAACACTTTGCTAATCAAGATGAATGGGTGCCTGAGTCAATAGTAGAGGAATTGACTCAGGAAGAAATAATGGAGCAAAATGTAAAGGACTTGGAAAAACCTCTTGACTTAGACTCTTGTCAACAGGTCTTATTCAAGAAACCAGTCCAAGCAGGAGAAGGCACCTCTACTGCTCCAGCTGCACAGGACATCCAGCAAGCTCCAGCAACAACAACTACAGCAAAGGGAAAGGAGAAGATGGATGAACAACAAGAGGTAGGGACAGGGCAGCCTGGTACATCAAAGGACCAGCAACCAGAACAGGCCCCTCCACAGCAAACTGAACAAACACAAAACCCAGTATTGTAGACCCCTCTCAATGATGAGAGAGGAAAAAAGAGAGACAGGGAGGAGGTCACACCTCCAACAGGGTCATCACAGCAACCGGAGGCCAAGAGGCCGAGGACGGACCCTGAGACAGAAGAAGGAGATATAAGTGAAGAGATGGCAGAAAGCCACATCAAAGAAAGGCAAACAAGCCAACAGATTGCCACTAGCTCATTTTAGCTAGAATAGGCCCAGCAGTAGACCATAGAGGTGTCCTCCTCCAGACAACAGGGAAAAAAGCCAACCACAGTCAAAGAGGGCTTCAAGGAGATCAAGGCACAAAATGAGTTGTTAAGGGTGCAGCTCTATGAGCAATTCCTGAATACAACCCCAGCCAAAAAGCAAAGATTAATGGCTGCCTATGATCTAAAAGAAGAAAAGATGATCTTCACTCATCTGAAGCCCAAAGTCCCACACCCAAAGACCACATCAGATTACTACAGGACAAACCTAGAGGTTTTTGCTAAAGACATACACACCATGGATCAGATTGAGCTGCACAAACAGACTGGGGAGATGGTGTATGCAACACTTGCTGACAGGGAAATGCTGGCCCATCAGCTAAAAGAAGCCTTAAAAAACACCAACAGGCAGCTTGATTATGAAAGGCTATCCTCCTCTGCAAAAGATAACAGAATAAAGACTCTGGAGGATATAATTGTAGATTTGGGACATGACCCAAAGGACCCAAAGGGTGTTAAAGCCCTTATAAAGAATAAAGAGGATGATATTGTTGCATTGAGAAGACAGGCAAAAATTGCCTCCCACCATCCATCCTAAAATAGCAGAGCTAGCACAAGAGAAGCAGGTGGATAATGCCATGGAGCTGCTGCTGGTCATGAACCAAAGGATACTACAAATGGAGGTAGAGTTAGAGAAAGCTCTGCAGGACAAGCGAGGGGAATCAGTCTCCCAGCCCCCTCAAACTTCAACAAATCTTGAACCTGCCCCACCAACACAAGTAGCAGCAGCCCCTCCTACTGTTCCAACACCTACTACAGCTACATCAGCAATAGGAGCAACAGTAGAAGCAACAACAACAGCAGAATCGAGCATGGGCATGGAGGAGTTGATGAAGGCCGTTAAAGAGCTGGAAACTCAAGTCACTGAAATAAACGCTGCCAAGGAAAAACTGGCCAAGCAGTAGGCCAGTTATGACAAATCAAAGATGACAGTGGCAGAAAAGCAGAGAAAAATAAAGGGCTTGGAGGCCAAAGTGAAAGCTCTAGAAAAGGAGTTGATGCTAGGTAAAACCCTAGCAGAAATAAAAAAGATTATTTGGGCCAAAATTGGCCAATCCATACAGGACCAATGGAGGTCCATTCAAGCAATTTTTGAACAAGTGGAGCTAATAGAAATAACTCATGTAGAGATTCAGAGAGCCAGGACAACCCTGGGAATAATGCCTGAGCAGGCCACCAAAATTATTCATTTCCTGAATAACCGCACCAGAGAGGAACTGGCTGCTCTACAAATAAGCAGCAGAACAGATACAATCCTCACAGCCAAAAAGGTATTGACCTTGAGGAATTTTGCTCATACATTGGAGAGGAAGTGTCAGTAGATGAAGGCAGAAATAGATGAATTTAGAGCTAAGATGGCTATTCTACAAGACAAAGGACTGCCAAGCCTAGTGACTGGCACAGGGCAGCTGCCGTCATATAATTAGTATATGACAAGGATCAACAACTATGTTGAAAACTAGATCACTGCATCTAGCAGCTCCATAGAAGAAGCAGGGCCTCCCTCTGGACAAACCCTTTATGACAAGCTGGAAAATCTATTCTTCATTGAACATGAAATAAATCATCTATTTGAGGTGCCTCCCAATTTCTACAGACATACAGAGGCAGATGAAACAGTGGTAAAAATGAGGAGGCATCAGCTACCCCCAGCTGATTGGTGGCAAGCAATGCTGGAGATTTTGCCCAGATAATGCCACTTTACTTTTTGCCTTTTTTGATAAAAATCAGAGTTGACAGGTCAGCAGACAGGTCAGCAGGAAGATCAAGATACAGGTACATCAAGTGGTCGTACAGGTGACTCAGCAATGCACCCAGAAAGTAGGCTAAATCAACGCAGAGTTAAAGGCACAGCTTCAGCCTACTTTTCAGAGCCATAAATTCAAATCTGTCTGACAAAAAAATATCGGCTATCTCAGCATTAAAAGCTACATTTATGTTGTCATTTACTTTTTGTAAGAGAGTTGGTGGTGCAATTTATTGCACCATAACTCTCTACTAAGATATTTTATACCCTATTTTTGTATATATATCCCCTTAGATAACGCATTGAGGGTCGGTTGTAGTGTAATTATTTCTGAAGAGCTCTGTTGTATTCTGAAGACTTTTTGATAATAAATTTGCTGATGGAGATTTCTGGTTCCAACGTTGTCTGAGGATGGATATGTAAAGCTCTGTTTTGTTGCAGAATTCTTGTTTCATTTGCTGAATCAATAAGTTTCTCTTAACAGTGTATGTGTTTCCTGTGTATGCCATAACTCTTATGTTTCATAATCTTAGTAAGTAGAGAAAAAGAATAGCCTAGGATTTTTTTCAAGCACCCTATGCTCAATCTCTATTTCTAAATATGTTTTCTTTTGGATTAGCCATAGATATGAATTCTTAATTGCTCATGTCTGAACTTATCCTGTCATGGTGAATACTGTTTAAGAATTCTTAATTGCTCTTAAGCAATACCTTCGTGTTTCTTCATTTAGCATAGTGAAAGATTCTTAACTGCCTTTCATTCACTAATTCCATAGTTTCATCAACAAATCTGATAAATTGTTTCACATATGCCTAACTTGCTCTGCAGCAACACTCTGTTTTCATAAATCCATTTTCACAAGCAAAAATACCTCAATTCCATTGCCCAATGGAACAAACTGTCCTGTAATCTGTATCTCAGTTCTATATGAATTCACCATCCCACCAAGTTCGAAACAAACAATGCATCATAACTAGCCTAAAACATTCATCAAACAAAGCTAAACTATAAAGGGAGAGCCCTCTCTAGTTATAGGTAGGCTAGGACCTGCAACTAAAATATTGGTCAGTGGTTACCTCGGTCGTATTCCCTTTAGGAAGTAGGGAACAACCTGAGTGATAACATGTGCACAAGTGTTGGGCAAGTCGGCTGGGTGCCAGACTTAGGCCCTACGCTTGGTATATATGGTCAAGGCGTTGGACACTTGGAGCAACACATTCTACCATCACATCCTCGCATAAAAGGAGAAGTGCGCAGTTCTAGTGCGCAAGACAAGAGGAGGAAGGTGCAGATTCTCATGCGCCCATCCTTGGGCGAGTCGCATGGTGGAAGGTTGCACTTGGTTTTGGGCGAAGGTGCGGGTGCAGGTGTGCCCAGTGGTTGGGTAAGGCGTGCATGGTGAATGTGTGGCACCCGATTTGCGCAAAGCCTTGGCGTGGGTGTCTTGGTGACTCGGGTAAGCGCCCGTCTATCATGCAAGTGTGCACGAAGTCTTGTTGGTGTGTTGGGTTGTCGACGGAGTTGTGTCTCGGTTAGAGGCGCCCATGTGTGGCGACTTGGATATGAGCCCGAGTTGGGAAAACGACACGATTGTGCAACGAGGTGAACGAAGGATTGGTTAGTTGTGCGGCAACCGTGTAGAGGTGCCGACGAGTTAGGCAACCGAGTTTGCCGAAGTTGTGAAAATTGGCTGTGTAAATTTGGGGTTTCCCAAGATTTAATGTGTGCATTGTAAAAATGAAATATTGTAATATATTGATATCGGGCAGACTCATATTGGAGGGAGTTGTCCCTCCCTTTATACTGTTGCACATTTCTCTTGTATAATGTTGTTCATAATGAATGTGTATGGGTGTTCATTGGTATAAAGGGACATTAATAATACTTGTTTGAGAATCACAAACTAAGTAGGAATAAGTGGTTAGGCGTAGTCCATGAGCATAAGTATTATTAAAAAGAAAGTGTTCGGTGGTGCCACACCTCACCTAGCACGGTTGAAAGACTACCGTAGCCTTGGCGGCGTGACAGTTGGTATCAGAGCCGTGAATAGGTTCGGGTGTTGAAGCATTGAAGCTGATACACAACTTGACAGTTGGTATCAGAGCTTGTGAATAGGTTCGGGTGTTGAAGCATTGAAGCTAATACACAACTTGACAGTTGGTATCAGAGCTCAGTTGGGGCTGGTTAGAGCAAGGTTGCTCATGACGAAGTGACAGTGGAAGCAGGTACTTGTAGGTGAAGCAAGCTAGTTTCACATACAAGTGGAACAGGGGCCGGTTAATGGTTGCAGGGAACTTGCTGAAGCTGGTTAATGGTGAAGGTTGGAACTGGAGATCATAGAGTCGGGCAGGCGGTACTACGTGCTGTTTTACATGATTTGGGCATTTGCCAAGGGTGGCAAGTGGGATTGCGTGTGGGCAGGTGTACATGGTTTGGGCATTTGTGGACCAAACGAAGTGCGAACCGGGGAAGACGTGCGACAAGGCATCGCAGGTTTGGAAGAATGTGAAGGGAAGCTCTTTCTTACCTTATACAGGTTGAAGTGGATGAAAAAGGAGAATCCCCGGATTCGAGAGAAGCTTGCAGTTTTAGAAAAGAATGTTGAAGATGAGCTTCTTCAACTTGGATGGAAAATGGAGCAAGATGAAGTTGTAGATTGTGCTGACAAGGAAGAGGAAGCCGTGATAGTTGAAGATATTGCAGACATGACCGTGATGGAGGATGAGCTTGAGATCAATCAAGTTGGACCAGGATCATGCAGTTTGCAGACATGTATGGATGAGGGTACTCTCATGGAGGAACCTCATGATGATGATGATGATGATGTAAGTACTATTGATACTTGTGTTTCACTTGAGCGTTTGGTAGATGGACCGTATGCAGGGAAGGGCAAAATCAGTTTGTCGATGCTAGGGAGCATCTTACCATGGATGACTATGATGAGACCTTGTATGGAGAAGAAAGGATTATTGATGTTGCAGGACTTGTTGGGGTTGTTTGTGACCTTATGGTAGAAGGTACAAAGGCCCGTGACAAGGGTGGAACAAGATGATCGTTGCAGATGAATGGGTCATGCTTTAGTCACATTGGCTAAGTGTGTGGCATGACTCATGGACAGATTGGAGGGCACACTCTTGGGTGGACTTCTCATGGTCGAGACCAAGAGAAAGTCTTGGTGGAACATTTAGTGGGGGAGCTATGATGGAGAGACGCACGTGATGATGATATGGCTAGGTGACCGAGTTCACTAGACCGAAGATTGCAGACTTGGGCGAGGATGACCGATTGTTGTGATGGGTCTACTTGGTTGGACTACATGGCAACTTAGTCATGGACATCAGGTTGGAGACATGGAGCTTGGTAGTCTTATGTAGAGACATTATGTGGGAGCACTTGTAGAGATGTCACTTATGGGCATCCAATGAGGAGTTCCAAAGAAGGGATGTTGTGCAGGTGGATTTTCTAGTGTGACATGGAGATGTTTTATGTACGAGCTGATGGACAGATTGTGCACTCTTGTACAACAAGGCCATGAAATTGGATGGAGTTATGAGCAGACTACAGAGCATTTCTACTACATGGAGAGTTGAGGCATCTTGCTCAGACCTTTGGGCCGAGACTTGTATGCTTGCTGAGATGTTGGTTGGGGATGGCTTATAGAGCTCATGATGGCATGAGATTGTTGTGACTTTTGGGGACTTCATATATGGTGGACTTAAAGGATTTGATGCATTGAGGAGCTGAGGTCAGAGACTTTGATGCAGGATGGGGTGCATACTTTCAAGTACATATATGGGAATGGCTTGAAAGAGTGACTTGATGTGGAGGATCGATATGAGAAACTTTGGAGTGATGGAGTTACAACGATGATGATGCCTTGGTGGCAACACTTGGGCATGGGTTGAGCCGAGACTCAACTACTTTTGACACATGGGAGCTGATTGATCTATGATCATGGGAAGCACATGGATAGATGAGATAGGTGTATACTTGTTTCTATGGCAGACTTGAGGATGGCACATTACAACTATGATGGAGGTTTATTCATGGAACTGGATGTGGCACACCAAGAGTTGGAGTTCGATGAGATGGTCTCTTCATATTGAGGAGGCACACACATGGATGATGTTGGGATAGATGTGGCTAATTTCATGCAGCACATTGACACCAAACATCATGGAAAGCATGTTGCAGATGAGATGAGGACTACTTCATGGATTTGAGCATGGCTTACTTGTATGGAGATGGATTCTTGATCGAGTTCATGATGTGACAGGATGTTCTGAGAAACAATTGATGGTGGCATGAGGATGTTCACTATCATGGTTTGATGTGCGACCGTGGGCGAGCGACCAGTTGGAGGGCGAGCTGCGGTTGTGCAACACTTATAAGATGGTTGTGACAAACATATGCGATGATATATGGAGAGCGTTGGCACACATATATCCGTTGGAGCATTGAGCGATGCATTTGGAGGCCGACCTTACGATGGAAGCAAAGCTGACATTTGTGTGGGCATTTTGCGATGGAGTAAGGGGTGTGTGCACAAGCGTTGGGCAAGAAGGTTGGGTGCCAGACTTAGCCCCTACACTTGGTATATATGGTGAAGGCGTTGGACACTTGGAGCAACACATTCGACCATCACATCTTCGCACAAAAGGAGAAGTGCATAGTTCTAGTGTGCAAGACAAGAGGAGGAAGGCACAGATTCTCATGCGCCCATCCTTGGGTGGAGTCGCACGGTGGAAGGTTGCACTTGGTGTTGGGCGAAGGTGCGCCCGATGGTTGGGTAAGGCATGCACGGTGAGCGTGTGGCGCCCGATTTGTGCAAAGGCTTGGCGTGGGTGTCTTGGCGACTCGGGTGAGCGCCCGTCCATCGTGCAAGTGTGCACGAAGTCTTGTTGGTGTGTTGGGTTATGGACGAAGGTGTGTCTCGGTTGGAGGCGCCCGTCTGTGGCGACTTGGGCAAACAACATGATTGTGCGATGAGGTGAACGAAGGATTGATTAATTGTGCGGCGACTGTGCGGAGGTGCCGACGAGATGGGCAACCAAGTTTGTTGAAGTTGTGAAAATTGGCTAAGTGTAAATTTGGGGTTTCCCAAGATTTAACTTGTGCATTGTAAAAATGAAAGATTGTATAATATATTGATATCAGGCAGACTCATATTGGAGGGAGTTGCCCCTTCCTTTATACTGTTGTGCATTTCTCTTGTATAATGTTGTTGATAATGAATGTGTATGGGTGTTCATTGGTATAAAGACACATTAATAATACTTGGTTGAGAATCACAAACTAAGTAGGAATAAGTGGTTAGGCGTAGTCCATGAGCATAAGTATTGTTAAAAAGAAAATGTTCGGTGGTGCCGCAACTCGTCTAGCATGTTTGAAAGACTACCATAATCTTGGGTGCGTGACAAACCAGAGTTACAGCGACTACCTTTGTTTCATGATTAACGATTTGCTTGATAATGTAGAATACAGTGACCATTGTTACATCCACTCGGTAAAGTATTGTTTTTTTAGTATCTAGTACTCTACAACCTCGGGCGATACCAAATTCATCATATCTCTCTTAAAATAAAACCCTACGGAGTGTCTCATATCAGTAGCTTCTCTATACAAAACGACTTTCAAACCATACCAAATTAGAATATTCATGAAAAATATACGTAGATA
This sequence comes from Pinus taeda, assembly GCA_000404065.3. NCBI lineage: Eukaryota > Viridiplantae > Streptophyta > Pinopsida > Pinales > Pinaceae > Pinus > Pinus taeda. Next base: position 233,266 of record APFE031286899.1, read on the forward strand.
ACGGCACATTATCAAAAAAGAAAGCAATGTCTCTACTCCTTATGACTTTACTTAAACAGAGATACTAAATGCATTTGGGATCACCCCGTGTTGTAGGAGACTTGACATGATATTAAGGGAATATGTACTGTTCATAGCGAATGGAACACTGTTGATTGTCGTATCTAAGTTGACCACAGAAGTAATTCTGGCCCCTGGCAATAACCCCTCAAGGAATTAACACAATAAAAATTCAGGCGCTGCCATCAGAGATAGAGAGTGCCCGATTGCAGATAGCTCGACCATAGGAAATGTTGGGATGGCCTCAAACTGACAGACGTGTAGTCGTAGGCGCTGACAGGGGTCATTTGTCCAAAATTACGAGAGGTTTTCTGAGAGCATAGAGAAATGGACTTGCCATTGGGATTTGATTTGGGTTAGAGACTTCCATGAATCCAGAACATTCAACCCATCTGCCAGTGCGAGTAGTAACATTAGAGATAAAAGCAAAGCCGATTGACCTAATATCATGGGTGCATCAAATGAAGTAATATCACCTCTAATAATAACGCCTTCAAATGCCAAACGTTATTGTGATCCTGACACTCCTATTTTATATACCTGTCGGGACATGTTGTGTGTATACAATAACCTCCATGACGTTAACGATGATAACAGTTTTCTGTCCCCCTTTGTCAGTGACAGAATGAAACAAAAATGTCTTTCAGGCCGCCATTCATTCCTTCACACGCATGAACCACACGTATATGACCTTTAATCTCATTTTTAACTAAAGGAACTATATTTTCTTATACGAAGTAGAATTATTAGTCTAAAGAGGGGGTGGAGTTGTCTGGAAAGTTAAGGAAATTCTGGTTATATATTTGAAAAAAATTTAGCAAAATATTTTGTAAATCCAAGTTATAGTTTTTAAACTTCAAAATTTTAGGTGTGTTAGACATTTTGGATGGTGTTGAACCCATTTCCACTATCAAAAACACGATTCAAACACTTCATCTATAAGATTTTATTATTTTTTTTGCCCAGATTCCAACGACTTTTGGCCTTCCCCGCAATTCCTCCACCTCAGTAAACGACTCCTATTTCACGTGTTATGGCTAACCATTTTATTTAATATCACTGCTATTCATATTCTTTATCAAATGTATAGTATTTTAAAATTAATGATTTCATTTAAAAATAAAATTAATTATTAAAATATATTTTATGTGAAATCCATTTTTTTCAATATTTTGACTGGGATTTAGTATTATGAAATGAGTGTATTTGATTTTAAAAAGGACAACCATATTCTTTAATATCATTTTGAGGCAACTGGACATGATTTTAACACTATGAAATAGATATATTTTATATCGTTTCTTCAACCTATTTTGTTATATTACTACAAATATTTTGGTGTCATCAAGTTTTGGGAGAGACCTATTCAGACTCTTGAGAAGTTCACTCGTTCATAAGCAAAGAGTAAGTCACCATTCCAAAATAATTAAAAAAAAAAATGTTTTTCATGCTTACAATTTTGTAATTCAAAAAATAAAATGGTATGACTACTTTGGACATGCATCTAAACTTTTAGTTTCAGTATACTATTATGAATATGAATATTTCTTTGGATACAAAATCTCAATTATCCATAAAATTCTCTAAGTCTTATTTGAAAAATCAATTTAATTAAAAATCAAGAAATAAACATACTTTGTTTCCAAATAAATTTAACTTTTTGATTTGTGTATAAGACTATGAATATATCCCAAATATTCAATGGGATAAAATCCCTATACTCCACTTAATAATTATTAATAACCAAATTTAAATTATGGAAGCACCTATTCTAAAATAAATACATCTATAGGCTTATTGTGGTGAACTTGGGTAAACATCGAAATAATGACTTCATAATATGGTTTAGATTGTTGAAATTTAAAGTTACACAGTATTCATGAACGATAAAAATTTAGTGTATTTATGGGGATAAGGTGTCCCTTATATCCTGTTCCATGTTTCACGTAGCTAAAAATAGGTAACATCTCTCACTATATTTTGAGACTCCCTCTTTGATAAATATTTCTTGAAGAGCTCCTCAATAATACGCAAATAATTATCATCACTTATAGTATGACATCTAAATTTTTTTTTTTATACCATCAATTTTGTAAAGTACATATTTAGAAAACTCTTTTTTGTTATCAAGCGTGGAGTAAACAATGTGTATCACTCCAATGTGTATCTTTGTCGACTAATAAGGCTTTGAATTTTTTTTAATCAATTTAGGTATGTAATAACTTTTATATTTGCTACCATCCAAGCACAGGTTTATATATATA
>APFE031286899.1:236019-279520 GCA_000404065.3 Pinus taeda
CTAGACAATTTTATATTTCAAAAAAAAATCTACATTCTCTGATTTTAAAATAGTGAGTGGATAAATGAATCACAATAACCATCGAAAAAATTATAAAGTGATTAAAAATTAAAAAAAATCATATAAACAATCTAAATTATAATTAAATAAATACTTAATTTTACATTCACTTAATCTCCGAAACATTTTAAATCTTCTTTTAGCTTAAAAAAATTATATCTCAAAAATTTGATCCCTCCAACTTAATAAATCTTTAATTAAAATAAATTTATTATTATAATTTTACAATATTCTATAAAACATCGTCACAGTTGAAATAATAACTTCAATTCAACTAAAAAACCAAATTTATATTAAAAATATGCAATAATCGCACACATTCTTGGACTACTTTCAAAGTATATCAAATTATAATATCAAATTCCTGAAAAAGAGGTAGATACGAACACATTATCAAACCAGCAAGCATTATCGCTACAGATATGAGAGATTCCTTCGCGTTTTATTTAAACAAAGATATTAGAAGCATTAGGTAGAGGAGCTCGTTGCTATTCTGGCGCCTAACCCGTGGAGCAGTAACATTAGAGGTAAACATAACCCAAATGACCTGATCCTCGTCGTACTGGCTGTCTCTAATGAAATAATAGAGGTAATGAAAAAATATCACCCCGAGCAATTATATTAATAATCCTTTCAAATGGCCAGCGTTATTCTAATCTTTATCAATATGCCGAGGACACACATGCTTATGTGGGTAGGATAACCTTCGTGCGTCAACGATGATGGTGGTTTCCGTTTCTCAATCACAGAAACAAACAAAATTTTGATTCAGGCCGCCATTCATTCCTTCACGCCATACCGTTCTTTAATCTCATCTTTACCTAAAGGAATATCATGAAATACAACCTTCTATTAAAAGTATATCATGTGGTTTCGTGTCTCGTGCTTCTCTTTGTCATTCACATAAACGAACAAAAGCAAGTATAGGTTAGTATTTTTTTTTTTTCATTCACAAAAACAAATAAAAGTAATTATCTGATTTGAGTATTATGAAATTAGTGTATTTTATTTTTATAGTTAATTATTTTAATTGTAAATTAAATATTTTTTTTGGGTGAATATTCACTCACATTATATATATACACATATGATTCACATTATATATATATACATATGATTCTTCATAATAAATAGAGTCACATAAATAAAAAAATAATACTACATATTTTTTTCTGGAGTTAAATTTTCGGAGTCACGAATTGAAATTTATAAGAAGTATACCACTTCACATCTTATTTTTTCTAAAAGAAAAAATATACCTGAGATTATTTATAAGAAATCAAAAAATATAATCCCTTGGCTACCACCACAATTGATATGTGGCAGATATATTTTAGACCTTAAACATATATTGAAATTTAAGTAAATCTTATTAAATAAATTTTATTTGAATAGGATCAATCAGATTAAATGATAAAATAAGAAATTACCATTACGCTCATCTAAGATGGAAACTAACCCAAAATTTAATAACAAAGCTTTCTTGGATAACATATCCCGTATGTACATATATTCCAAGCATATTCTTGCACTCCACAAGAGCCTGTAGTTGCTTGGTTCCACATTCGTATTTCCAAAGTGCATTGTGAATACTTATGAGAGTAGTAACATTCTAATAGTACAGGGAAAAAATGAAACTTTTCTCAAACATGAATTGTAGATTGGGCATCACTTTCAGTATTAACATATGGACCACATCAATCCATATATAACCTTTGGCCTCTCATGAGGTAAGATCCACTTGGAAAGATGAGATACATAACATCCTTGTTCTTGAAATAACCTTTTCACCAAAAAACCAACCTGAGAGAACACTAATCTTGCAATGTCATAGAATGTAGGGAGTGGTAGCTCCCCATGAATTACCTATCAAGCCATTTTCAAGGATTTGGAGTTCTCGTGTTCTTAATTGTGGCGCACAAACCTCCACCATTGGAATTTCATCTATTTTTTTTGAGAGACTTTATTGCAATTAATTAATGAAAAATGAATTAAAGGTAGAGATCACGTGGTGGTAGCTAAGGTGGATACTTATTTTGTCTAGCCAAAGAAAGAATCAATTTTTAATATGGAATAGGAAATATCCTTTCTTAAATATTTCAATATGGGATATAAATAAAATATTTCAATATAATCATTAAGTAAAATACTCCATATTAACTAGAGTAACATCAAATATGTATAGAATGACATTTCTCAATATAAGGGGACTTTTTAATATAAGGAAGACATATTTAAAGATAAATTAATGAAAAAAAATGTGCAAAATGTAAAGCATAAACAAAATATTTCAATATGGAGTAAGCTAGATAAATTAAATAGATGGTATACACTAATAGGCTTCAATACATGATAACCATTAAAAAAACTTTACCTATCATACACGTGAAATTGTTCAAATATATTTTGAAAATAAAGATAAAATAAAATGATAATATACTAAATATTAATATTTTAAATTATTATAGTTACTAAAGAATATATATATCAGTTATGTAAAATAACCTAAGGTGTTATGGTTAAATATTTTAATTGTTTGTTGCCAGTGTGTAATTACTTCCATGATAACCATGAATTTAATACATTCTATATACAAATATATTCAAAAAACTGGCATAAATCCATTGGAATACTAGATCTACAACTTTTTTTGGGCTTTTAATAAAAAGTACGTACGTCAAGATCTTGTTGGCATTATCATTGACGTAAGGCTAAAATGAATCTACACGAAATTGTCACAAAAAGTCACTTTGCATAATCAAATGATTTTGAAATACATGAAATGAAGTAGATAATGTCATAGGCTCCGAAAAAATCCATTATTCATTTTTAAATTAAGAAAATATCACGTATTAAATATGATATGAGAGTGAAAGGTGGATAACCATAACTCCCATCCAATAAAAATCGTCATTCTCTTTAAATGATGTCATCGCTATTCATATTCATATTCGAACGTACAAATCTATTAAAATTTAACCAATATAATAGAGTTTTAAATTTTAAGAATATTTTAGATTTGATTTAAAAGATAAAATTAGTTATTAAAATATATTGGAAATGTATTATGAAATAGATGTTTTTTATTTTATGTGAATTTAATTTTTTTATTATTTTAATATAGTTTTAAATTTTGAGGATAATTTAGATTTGATGTAAAAATAAAAATTAATTATTAAAAATATATTTGAAATGTATTATGAAATAGATGTTTTAGTTTTATGTGAATTTCATTTTTCTACTATTTTGACTGGAATTCTGGAATTTAGTAAATATATTTGATTTTGAAATTATAAATTTTTTACTAATATCATCTTGATTTATTTGTACTAGATTTTAGTATTATGAAATGGATATATTTCATATTGTTTAGGCAACTATTTTGGTGAAAACCACTGAGCCTAATATAAAAATTAATATTACATATCTCTTTGTGTCATCAAATTTTGGTGATGATTGATCTAAACTCATGAGAGGTTCACTTGTTCATACCCAAGTGTAAGTAACCATTTCAAAATAATTTAAATAATTTTGACTTTTTCATAATTGACAATTTTATAAGTCAAAGAAAAGTGTTTTTCATAAATGAGAGTTCTATAATTCAAGAAATAATACTTCAATCGCATGTGAGCAGTTCTAAGGAGAGATTCATAGTTTAACTCATTATTTCATGATTTGTAATTGAAAATTTATAATATATAAATTAAACTAGTGAAGTTCTAAGGAGAGATTCATAGTTTAACTCATTATTTCATGATTTGTAATTTAAAATTTATAATATATAAATTAAACTAGTGAAGTCATATACATCTGGATAAGCATCAGTGCGTAATAATAAACATCAAAATACTTAGTTCATGATACATCTCATGTTTGTAAAAATAAAAAATAAAAATTCATATAAACTATGTAAACTATATATTTATTTTAAATTTACATTATTTTATTTGTTAAACTATAAATAATTAATATATAAGTGAAGTATTTATATATTTGAAATAATATAGAACAATATTATTAACATGAATATTTGCCTTGGCTTTGTTACAATAACATGAACCAATATAATGGCCACTTTATATGACACCAATTCATATGACAATTGTTCTAATTAATCAATTTAATTAAAAGAGAGAAAATGACATAACTACTATGGACATAAATCTAAATTTCTGATTTGGGTATATTACCATGAATATTCTAGAATAGTTTTTGGAGTCAATATCTCTACCATAAGCCTAATGATTATTGATAAATTAATACTATTTTGTAAAAATAATTTAATTAAAAATCAAGAAACCATATACCTACTTTTGAGAATAAATATAAACTTTTGATATGTGTATACTATTATAAATATCTCAACTATTTAGTAGAATTAAAATTCCTACCATCCATTTAATAATTATTAATAATTGAATTAAAATTATGGAAACCATTTAAAAAATAGACACATATATTCCCTTAATTCGTTAAACATGGATACACATCAAAATAATTATATGATAATATGGCTTAGGTTGTTCGAAGTTAAAGTTACAAAGTATTCCTGGAAGTTAAAATTCTAGAGTATTCATGGGGTTATACATGACAAACAGCCAAAGCTGAATCTTATGTCCTTTACCACGTTTCAACTAGCCAAAAATAGTTAACATCTCTTAATATTTTGGGAGACTCTCTCCTTAACCAAAATTTGGTGAAGAGCTCCTTCTCAGGAAAAATAAATATTAGACAATCATATGAAAATAATTAAAAAATCAACTAAAGGTTCTTTTCTAGAGTCAAGTGGATTGGCATTACAAAGTTACGAAGGACCACATTATCATCAGTTATAGTATAACATCTAATTTTTTTTTTATCCACTCCATTTTGTAACATATATACTTATTAAATATTTTTTTTGTTCTCAAATGGGGAGTCCTAAAAGTTTGAAGTTTTATTATATAAGAAGGCTTTGGGGTATTTTTTTTAATTTGGTTTGTGATATTTTGGTATTTTTTGAAATTCACATACAAACTTGCATATAAATATAAACTTTTCATGTTTTTAAAAAAAAATTAAAAAAATAATCAAATTATACTTTATTTTAAATTTATTATTAATTTTTAATGATAAAGAATAAATCCAAGTTTAAAATATATACATTACATTTAAAAAAGAATTTACAACATATTTTAAAATATCTACGTTTAAAAAGGAACAATGTAACACTAAACCATTAATTATTTTAAATGAAAGGGGTATAAGGTACTTTTAAGAATAAAATCTTTAATCTTCCATTTTGTCACTACTATTAAAAACATTTTTAGAAGATGCCTTGAAGTTGAAATCCCTATTCAGTAATAGCTAATGCATTGATATAAATTAAATAGTTGGTTAATATAGTAGAATTAAAAAAATGACATCATAATACATTTCAAGCTGTAAAAAATCAATTAAAATTACTGAATTATAGTTTTATTTAAATTTATATTATTATATTAATTATAGAAAAGTTATTTCTAGTTTATAATTTCATTTATACTCAATTTAGTATTCAAAATTTATTAAATTAAATAAGAATCTTAAATTCAAGAATATTTTAGGATTTTGATTTTAAAAATAATGTCAATTACTAAAATATATTTCAATTTTATTATAAAATAGAAGTAATATATTTTATGTGAAAATCACATTTTTTAAAAAGACTATAATTTAGCATTATAAAATGGATATTTCTGACTTTGCAAGGGAAATCCTTTTCTTTATTATTATCCTTACCCAAATGGACTAGATGTTAGTACTATGAAGTGGATATATTTAATTTTGTTTGTGCCTAATTTTTGGTGAAAAGATCACACTCAAATAAAAAAAATAATATATCAAGTCTTTTCCTGTCCTCCAATTTTGGGAGTGACTGGTTCAAACTCATGAAAGAAGTTCACTATTTCATAAGCAAGTGTAAGAGAACATTTAAAAATAATTAAAAAAAATTATGCGCTTTTGCTGCCTTGGAATTTTATATTTCAACAATTTTGAGTTCTTCACACCTCACAAGGTTGGAGGAGTTATTTATATGTTAATTTATTATTTCATGTTTTATGATTGTATAATCTTGCACTCATTTAATAACTATGGATAAGCATGAATCCGTAATAAGCATCAAAAGAAATATAGTATGGATAAACAATTAAAACAAAAAGTCATATAAAGAAACTAAATTACAGGTTTAATTTATTATTAATTAATATTCATTTTAAGCTATTAAAAGAAATCAATTTTCTTTTCAATTATGAAAAAAAAATCATCTCAAAATTTTAATCTCTGAAACTTGGTAAATCTTTAGTTAAGATGAATCTATTTTTCCTAACTAATTATATGATTTAATACACAAAATTCTATAAACCATAACTAATTTTATGGTTTAATACACAAAATTCTATAAACCATAACCACAGCTGAGGATAATAGCTTTTATTCAATTAAAATAACCAAACTTTAACCCATATAAGTGATTATATTTTGAGTCAGAGGTCGATGAAGTCAGGTTCATTTTTATTTTTATTTTTAAATCTACCTGCAATATTCTTCTTATGCATCCTTATCGACCGTTCCAACGATGGGGAGCGCGAAGCTATGGAATTAAAAAAAAAATGCTTTAGTAGTAAAATAAAACGATAATCGAGTGTCCAATTGAAACGTCATCAACGTGTTTTATCGCTCTACTGAAACACCCTTCACATCCACGTCATTTATCGCTCTATTGAAACACCCTTTTCCTCCAGGCAGTTGATCTCTTCGGTTGGCCATGTCATGCCATTGGATTTACCCAATTCGTTGTTTTGTCTATTTCATTGTTCAACTCTTTCAGTGGTTGACCTGTAACTGTGATGGGGATTCTTGCGCGAGAGAAAAAAACATTGTACACAAAAAGCAACACCATGCTAAACCCAACGCCGTGCTAAGTCTTGTACATGGGTTATTAGGATTTCCCACTTAACACTTTGCATTCACGGTTGTGCTATCTTATCCTTTGAATATTTATCAGATCTATTACTGCAATTTTACGTAGGCCTGTCAAAGGTTGATCCGCGATTATTGTTCAAGCAAGGGATGATCTTGCATTAATGTCCAAGTGTGGGATGATTGGATATTGTTAATCTTTCATAATGACTTTTTCACTGTATCAATGAAAACACCATCCATTGAGTGGGCAAGTAACTAATATTTACCAGTTTATACGCTATAAGTGTGGGGTGATTGGACATTGTTAATCTTTTCCCAATGTCTTTTTCCGTGTAACAATGAAAACACCATCCATTGAGTGGGAAGGTAACTCATATTTGCCATTCTATACGGCTATTAATGGACAGGGGTTGTATATGTCTACCGTTAATCTTTTCCCAATGTCTTTTTCCGTGTAACAATGAAAACACCATCCATTGAGTGGGAAGGTAACTAATATTTGCTATTCTATATGCCTATTAATGGACAGGGATTGTATATGCCTACTGTTACATTTAAATGTTTAGAGATGGATATATTCAACCTTGCATATTAATGGGCCTATAGATTGATAAATATGCATCTAGGACTTGCCATGGACACAAATAAAATAATACACACATGGACAACTAATTAGGGTTTTTAAATGTATAATATTTGAGATTTGGCAAGAAAATGGAATTTTTTCTTTCTTTCTCAAATTTCCTAAAATTCTTCTTTCATGTGAAAAACTAGATAAACACGTGTTGCAATGAATATAATTACATGGAAATACTCAACATGGATGTACCATCTACAGTCACTACAATCGCTACAGTCTCTACAATCGGTACAATCTACAGTCACTGCAATCACTACAGTCTCTACAATCACTACAATCTTTAATGATTATGTATGTATGTATGTATAAGGTCATTAGGAATCATCCTTGTGGAGGAATGGTTAATTACGCAGGAAAATGACATGAAGAGGTTCTTAGTCTTACGAGGAATCAATTGAGAAGAGTAGTCGTGATAAATATACAAAGTCAATATCATATCATTATGAGTTGATATTATGTGATTATATTATGTCTACATTATGGCCAAGTTATACCGAAGGATACATCAGTGAAATGAAAGTAGTCTGGTCTGCGACATGCTGGGACAAGCATGAATAAGATACTGGAAGCAAGGTTTCTCGGTAAAGATAGTGTGGTTTTCGAGGTGTGGTACTATTTTTTTCCACACATTCAATATGTGATGTTATGTGCATGTAGTGTTGTGAGGATATTGCATATGCAGTGCTAGGTATAAATGGTGCCATGTAGATGTTGGATATGTGGTGCTATGTACATATTGTATTGTGTGCATGATGTGTATGTGACATTGTGTGCATATGGTGCTTTATGCATGTTGGATATGTTGTGCTATGTACACATGATGCTATGTACATGTTGGATATGCAGTGCTATGTACAAGTGTTGTTTTGTGCATGTTGTACATGTGGCACTATGTACATATGGTGTTGTGCACACGATTATACAATGATGTTGTGTGCATGTGGTGCTCTGTGCATGTGTTGCTATGTACATGTTGTACGAGTGGTGTCATCTGAAGGTTGTGTCGTGTACATGTCATGCATGTGGTTCTATGTACATATGGTTTTGTGTACATGTCGTGCCTATGGGGCTACATACATATGGTGCCGCATACATGTCGTGCACGTGGTACGACGTACATATGGTATTGCGTACACATTCTATAGTGGAGTAATGTACATGTGGCATTGTGTACACATTGTGTAGGTGGTTCTATCTACATGTGATGTTGTGCACACGTGCAAGTGGTCGTAGTGTACAGGTGGTGTTGTGTAAATGTGGTATATATGGTACTAGTGTAGATTCATGTATTGAATGGTGTTGTATGACATGTGTGATTGTATGAGTGTGATGAACACCATGTGCATGTGGACTTGGTGGAGGAGAAGGCAGTGGGTGTTTGTTGGTTGTGGCAACTAATCCGGTGTGTGTATAAAAGAACAAAGACAGAAGTAAGGATTTATGAACGATAAGTATTAGTGTTATATTTTAGTTTTGTTATGCATATGATTTATGATTATGGTCTATGATGATTACATGTGATCTATTATTCTAGTTTATGATGGTTACATGTGATTTATGATTTTTATCTATGATGGTTATGTTTTGGGCTAACCTGATGTAATGTTTTTATTCATGATGCTAGTTTGACTTGTCATGACAGGAAGTAAACAAGATTGCAAGTGTATCTTATTGACAAACTACAATGTGTTATGATTTGAAGTTATTTATATTTATTTTGAATCTAATGGAAGTTATGTTCTTGATACAGGAAGAACAAAAATTCCTAGTTGGGTGGTTGAAATCGACTGTAAGAATTAGCAGTAACAGCAAAACAAGCTGGAACTTGCAACAATATGTTGGTAGAGAACATCCGGAGCATGGCCATTGTGTGACACTCGTACCCAATAGTTTACATCGATTTCCATGTGCATGCTATTAATGGTATGATGGTTTTGACGCAGGTATATGCCTTGGTTTTGGATCTTTTGATGTGAGAAAACATTGCCAAGGGATGGATCGCCCAGGATATGGGATTCCGGGGAACTTGGAAGGTGAGTTGGATCTTTTGATGTGAGAAAACATTGCCAAGGGATGGATCGCCCAGGATATGGGATTCCGGGGAACTTGGAAGGTGAGTGACTGTGCGAAAGGAGGTGATTGAATTTCTCGAGGGACTATGTAGTAGAGAAGGGAAGGTTGCATATATATTTATTTTGGTTATGACCATTTCTAGATGGAATCAGGTACACATCGATAGTGCGCCCTCAAACAATGAGTTGGCAACTTTTCACTGAGGGGAAAGGTGGCACAGGATTATAGCACTAGACATTGGATGCAGCGTTGACTGTGGTGGTGGATTCAGGACATCCCAGGGAGGAGGTGAATCTTGGTATTACTTTGAGGGTGGAGGTGTGAGCCTCTGGATTCCCTTGTGGATTGATACAGGGATCATATCTTCTTATTTGTTAGTTGAGAAAACATGCATATGTGTATATGTGGTCATTATAAATACCACAATGAGTTGTGTTGTAAAGCTCCAGTATGCGATATGGTTGTTATTTGGTAATAATTTCATGATTTTTTTCTTTTGAGTAGGTCTTTCATTATAAATACTGCAATGAACTAAGTTATAAATCTCCATAGGAAATATGTTTTCTTTTCAATGGTTGTTTTCAGGTATTGGTGTGGTTTAACATCAAGGATGGTGTTCCTGAAGGGGGAGCATTATGTAACAAAATTGGTGAAAATTTCATGTAATGAAAGTTAATAAAGGAAAAATAATACCACACATAAGGGATACTTATTCCAAAATGAATGTTAGGCAATGATATCCTAGTGGGCATCATTGGATATTTTTTTTGGCTAAGGAAATTATCAAACGGCTAAGGAAAAAGGCATTTTTGGCACATTTATTTATGAAAATAAAGAAAATTAGGAGAAAAGTAAGGTGAAAGGTCAGAGGTTGCATGTGACGATGAAATTGAATGAAAATAATGGAAAATGAAGAAATTGGAGGCTTCATTAATAAAAAGGCTTCTGATGATCAGTTGGCTCACATAGAAAGTGTTAAGCTCTTAGTCAGTTCAATTTTGGAGCTCTCTCATTATTCTCTCTCTCTCTCCCTCTCTCACTCTTGGTCACTTAGAGTTTTCTTGGAGCACTCTAGTTTTCAATCAAGGAAGGAAAAACAAGCAAAGGGAAAGGAAAGAAAGAAAATATCAAGGAAGGAAGAGCAGGATCAAGCAACTTCAATAAGAATACTTATTGGCAACCTTTTGCATGTGGGATTTTTTATATGATTTGGACATGCATGACTTGTCATGTTTGTGTATGGTTCTCTTGTTATTGGTGGCATGGTTTTTTCGGGTTATGACAATGGTTTTCAGCCTAGCCTTGCCCTTTTCCAGATGCCATGGTATGTTCGGATGTTTATCTCAGTCTTGAGCTTTGGTTACCAGATGGATTTAAGAATCTGGGGCAGAGGTGGTATTAAGTTTCATTACCTAAGGCCTAGGAATCCCTTGATTGATTATGGAAAAATACATGGTAAAGACCGAGGAAGAAGTATCAGTTTAGCACCTAGTGATCCATGTTTGGATTGCGGTAAATCCTGAGAGCTTGGTCTTGGTCTAGGGCCGAATGGTCCAAGTTTGTATTGCGGTAAAGCCTGAGAGACAAGGAGATGATAATTCCTCAAGGATAGTGAAGGATTCCTGATGGGATTCTAGGTTTAGTTTTGTAGTGATCGAAGCATCGGCTTTGTTGTGATCATGGTTTGGTGAGGGTGGAGGTGATTTAGCCTCTCAATTCCCTTAGTTGTTTCTGGATTGGTTGTGTTGACATAGATTATCATTGATGTCAATATGGCACTATTCAAGGAGCCAGAGGAAGCAAACAGAACCATTGGAGGAAGCAAATAGAGCCATTGAAGGAAGCAAACAGATCCATTGGATGAAGCAAACAGAGCTATCAGAGCAATGGAAGAAGCAAATGGAGCTATCAGAGCCATCAGAGGAAGCAGAGAGATCTTTCGGGAGCTATCAGAGAAACAATGCCAAAGAATACACTATCAGGAGCAATATATGCCACAAAAGGGTTATATGCATGCATTAACACTATCGAAGGCCAAAACTCATCTATATTATATATATATATGTATATGTATATATTATATATATATATTATATATATATATATATATATATTATATATGCATTAACACTATCAGAGGCCAAAACATATATATATATATATATATATATAGGCAAATACACTATCAAAGGCAGAAGACTGAGTTATAGTGGAATACACTATCGGAGTGGAGAAGCACATATATATTGGAGTATAGAGGCATCATGTATATAAATCGACAATATGATAATTGGTGGTTCGGTTATGTGCCATCACACCAAACCCCCAACAAGGACATATATACGCGGACGCGCTGCAATATTGTGTTATGGTTTAATGATAAATCACATCTGCCCATCGCAATGATACACAAAGGGTTGTCCTCCCGCAAGCGCCGACTAGATGAATGTTGTGAACTCGATGAAACATACAATTTACTTAATGCTATATCATGTTTGTCATGTCAGAAGTCACCATTGCAAGTTATAAAGGGATGGCGCGATAAGCTGCGACTGCCGATTGCGATTACACTGCGAACCTGATACATATAGATTAGGATGCAATAAATTTGAAGTCCGCCCTTTAAAGTTTTCACCGATTTTTCTCATATTTCCTTTGTATTTGAATATTTCCCTTGCGTGGGGTTTGAAGGAAAAAAAGCAATAAGAAATTCTCCCAATAGTTCAGGAGGCTGAACTAAAGCTGGTATGCAATTGTGATTGGGATGTGGCATGTCCGTTAAACAAAACTGTCTCTGTGTATGCCTATTATCATTGAAAAAAAGGGCTCTGTTACACTTTTAACATATACCAACCAAAAGGCCAGGAAGTCGAATGGAAATCTAGCGCAGAGGAAACCAAAAAGCCAAATCAATGGAGAAGAGGGAAGCCAAAGGACAAGCTAGCACAGAGGAAGCTTAAACAAGCATGGAAGAATTTGAAGAGATAGTGGAAAGTGAAAATGAATTGTCAGAGGCATCAAGAATACATAAAACAGAAAAAAACAAGAAGTGTGTGAGTGTGCATAATCAGAGGGAGAGGAATCCATAGTTCAGGTAGAGGTGGGAGAAGCATGAGAATAGAAGTGAACCATAAGCTCAACATGCTTGGAAGCTGAGAACAAAAACAAAAAATACTCTAACAGGTTATAGTAAAGGGTTGGAGCCCACAGGGTTGGAGCCTCAAAGTTAAAAGGATTGGAGTTCTTGGGAATTGGTGCTCCTAGGTCCAGGACTGTTGTCTTGGCAGAACAGAGTTGGTGCTGTGGAGGTTGAAGCCTCACAAAGGTCCAAGTTGGTGCTTGGCAACTGAATGAAACCACTTATATATTGTATTTATTTCATAGCACTGATTAGAGTAATAAAAAAATTTGTTTCAACTATCTATTTATGCGTTCCTTATATATAAATGCTTTTGGTGATACAAAGAACAATTAAAAAGAAATACTAATTCACCCCCCCAGTATTTCCAACAATTAGTATCAGAGCTAGCTTCTTCATATTAGCTTAAAAACTTGAAGAAGGATTCATAGCCATGATAAGAAATCACGAAGCATCAGGAAGACTTCCTCTGTTCGATGGCACTAATTTTGGTTTCTGGAAAAAGAGAATCACCTACTACTTAATGTCCCTTGGACCTGAAGTCTAGCCTTTAGTTCTAAATGAGTATCCAATTCCTTCCACTCTTCCAATAGATCAAGATGAGAGGAAAGCCTACATTTCTAATGCAAAAGCCTTTAACTCCATCAACAGTGGAGTCACTGATTCAGAGTTTGCAAAAGTCATGAACTGTAACTCTACCAAAGAGATGTGGGATAAGCTAGTTAGCTTATACGATGGGGACTCAAAAGTCAAGAAGGCAAAGCTACAAACTCACAAAAGTAAATTTGAAAGTCTAAAAATGGAATATGAAGAAGATATTGTAGCATGCTTTCTCCGAGTAGCTGAAGTGGCCAACTCTCTTAAAGGTTTGGGCGAAAACATTGAAGAAAGTACCATTGTTCAAAAGGTATTAAGATCTCTTCCAGATATATTTGACTCCAAAATAAGCACCATAGAAGAAATAAAGGATCTAGATACTCTCAATATGGGTGAACTCCATGGAATCCTCAATGCCTATGAGATGAGAAAAGGTGGTCCAAGCTCCAAAGATTGAGCATTCAAGGCTTCAAAATCGAAGAAGGGGAAAGAAAGAAATTACTGTAGTGATGAATCTAATGTGGAATCTAAATTGACTCAATTTGTACGAAAGCTGAAGAAACAATCTAAGCTAAAAGGTAAGTACCCTCTTATCTGTTTCAAATGTGGAAAAATAGGTCATTATGCTGCAAAATGTCCTCATAAACGTGACAGTGATGATGAAGGAAATTCTAAAAGAATGGTATGTAAAAAAGAAAGGGATCAATAAGAAGAACTTATTCTCTAAGCAAGATAAGTCTGATGAGGATGAATTTGTAGTCATCATAGAGAAATCGGACGAGGAAAGTGACCATACTGAAAGCCAAGAAACATTATTCATGGCATTCACAAATTATGATGACTCAGGGCTAGAAGGAAATGTAGATGAACTGTTAATAAGTGCCATTGAAGAAAATGAGAAATTATAGAGTAAAATCATTTCTCTCGAGGTAGAAAATGAGGAAACAAGAAGAGGAGAAGAGCTCTTGGAAACAAAGCTAAAAGAAAAAGAAGAAACTTGTGAAGAACGTGAAGTCAAAATAGTATCTTTGAGGAAGGAATTGGAGCAAGTTAAAAAGGGTTGGAAAAACTCTCAAATACTTGAGACCATCCTAAAAAGTCAAAAAACCCAACATGACAAATCTGGAATAGGCTTTAAAGGAGAATAATCAAGCACTAAGAACAGTGTGAAAAGATATGCCGATTCATTTTCCAGCAACCCAAAAGAAGAAAAAGTAAGTCATCAAAGGCGCATCCCAAATCCAAAGAATGAAGAGAAAATAACTCCAAAGAAGAATGTGGATTCGAATCATGGAAACTACAACAAATAGAAATGAGTATTCCATCAAAGGCCCATCTCAAATCCAAAGAATGAAGCGGGAGTGAGTCCAAGGAAGGAAATTGACTCAAAGAATGAAGTGGAAGTGAGTCCAAGGAAGGAAATTGTCTCAAACTGTGGCTATTACAACAGGTACAAGACTACCTTTCTTGGACATTGTTTTCATTGTAAAAACTTTGGTCATTAAGCTAGACATTGCATGGCTCAGAGGAGTGAAACACCAAAGCTAAAGGATAAAATAATCAAACCTTATGGCCCCAAAAGGTAGGGACAAATCAAAACCTTCAATTCATTTGATCCCTTCACCAAATTTGATTTTATTTGCTCATTATGCTACAATAGTGGACACTCTGAACAAAACTACCCACTGAAAAGAGGAAAATCAAATAGTGAGAATCCCAACATGGATAAATGTGGCCTAGCTCTATATGCTCAAAATAATGAAAATCATTGGTTTGTGGATAGTAGGTACTCTAGACGCATGATAGGGGACAAAAGGATTTTTTTTTCTCATTGAGCAAAAAGGAAGGAAATGTATCCTTTGGAAGTGGATCTGCTACAATTTCGGGAAAATAAACTATTACTCTTATCATGGAAAAGGAAAAGATCAAGCTGCTCTGCTAGTAGATAGGCTCAAACACATCCTTTTCAATGTCAGCCAAATCTATGATCAAGGACATAATGTTGTCTTTAGCACCAAAGACTGTGAAATAAGGAACTCTTCCTCAGGGGAACTTGTGGCAAAAGGGGTCAGAACACTAGAGAAAATTTACATTCTAAATAAGGTTCAAGAAAATAAATGCTACTTGAGTCAGATAGATGAAAGTTGGTTGTGGCACAAGTGACTTGGATACAAGCTTCAAAAATATAATCAATATCAGCAAGACTAAAGCTGTAAGAGACATCCCAAGGCTGTTCAAACCAAATCAAGGAGTATGTGGTCCATGTCAACTAGAAAGCAAACCAGAACCAGCCACAAGACCAAGGATCTCTCTACATCAAAGCTCTTTTTGATCATCCATGCTGATTTATGTGGACGAACTAGAAATCAGGCACTCCAAGGAGAAAGGTACTTTTCTTTATTTGTTGATGACTATACTAGAATGATGTGGATATATTTTATAAAATATAAATTTGAAACATTTGAGTGTTTTAAGAATCTAAAATCTCTTGTCGAAAATGAAAAAGACTCAAAAATTAAGTGCCTCAGAACAGATAGAGGGGGAGAATTCACGTGAAAAGAATTTAATGAGTTTTGCAATATACATGGAATTAAAAGAGAATTCTCTGCTGCCACAACCCCTCAGTAGAATGGGGTAGTTGAAAGAAGAAACCAAAAAGTTCAAGAAATGGAAAGAACAATGTTATTAGCAACAGACTTGCAGCCAAAATTTTGGAGAGAAGGAGTCGGGACAACTGTCTATACCTTGAATCAAACTCAATTAAGACCAAATTATGAAAAAACTCCTTATGAATTATGGAAAGGAAGACCTGCTTCAGTAAACTACTTAAAGATCTTTGGAAGAAAATGCTTCATAAAAATCAATGATGGCTCACCAGGAAAGTTTGATTCTCGGGTTGATGAAGGGATATTCCTTGGATACTCTACACAGAGCAAAGCCTACAAGTGTTACAATTTTCGACTAAGGAAAATAGTGGAAAGCATTGATGTAAATATTGATGAATACCTTCCAGAAAAAGAAATTGAAGAACATGAAGATGATCCTCTCATTGAAGAAGAAGAAGCTGAAGAAGAAGAAATAGATCAGGAAGAAGAAGAGGAAAAAGAACCACCTCAAATCCCTTCAAAGATGAAGTTTCTCCAGAAATATCATCCAGAAGAGCAGATTATTGGCAATAGAGATGAAGGGATGCAAACCCGAAGAAGGATGATAATTACACCAAAGAGAAACGTTATTTCTCTTCTATCAATGATAGAACTAGAAACATTTGCACAAGAAAGTAAGGATCCCCATTGGTAAAAGCCATGGAAGAAGAAATGTCCCAAATTGAGAAGAACGAGACATGGGAGCTGGTACCTTGTCCAAAGGACAAAAACATTATAGGAACCATGTGGGTATTCAAAAACAAAATGAATGAAGATGTACGATTCATCAGAAACAAGGCAAGGCTTATTTATAAAGGCTCTTCACAAATTGAAGGAATTGACATTGAAGAAACATTTGCATGAGTAGCTCGTGTGGAAGCTATCAGGATGTTCTTGGGATTTGCCTGCTCAAATGGATTCGAAATCTATCAAATGGCTGTAAAATCAACATTTTTGAATGGGGAACTCAAGGAAGAAGTCTACATGGAGCAACCAGAAGGGTTTGATCTATTTAAAGGAAGAAACTTAGTCTATAAGTTGGAAAAGGCATTATATTGGTTGAAACAAGCTCCTAGAGCGTGGTACGCAAGATTGGATCACTATCTCCAACAACAAGGCTTCAAGAAGGTAGTGACAGGAAGTAATCTCTACATAAATACGGATGAAGGTAAGTTACTAGTCACACTTGTTTATGTTGATGATCTGATTTTTGCTAGCAATAACGATGAGATGAGCCATGAATTTTCTCAAAACATGTCAAAAAAGTGTAAGATGTCAATCATAGTAGAGTTACCTCACTTCGTTGGACTACAAGTATCTCAAACTAGAGTAGGATTGTTTATATCTTAAGCCAAACACCTTGAAGACATGCTTAAAAGATATGGAAAGGCAGACTGTGCGCCGATGAACACACCTATGACCAGAAATCTCAAAATTGAGCAAAAATGATGACTCCCCTCCAGTAGATGCAACTCATTACAGGTCAATAATTGGAGCCCTTCTATACTTAACAGCTACAAGACCCGACATAATGCAGGCAGTAGGAATGGTGGGAAGATTTCAATTTTCTCCTAAATAATCCAATTTATTAGTTGTAAAAAGAATTCTCAGATATCTGAAAGGAACTCCTGATTTCGATCTTTGGTACCCTAAGAGCTCAACATTGACTGTAACTACATACAATGACGCTGATTGGGCTGGAAGTGTATATGATTGAAAAAGTAGTAGTGGAAATGCATTCTTCCTAGGATACTATTCAATATCCTGGCTCAGGAAAAAATAGACATCAATATCATTATTCACAACCGAAGTCGAGTATATAGCTGCAACAGAGTGTTTTACTCAAATACTATGGATGAAGGAAGCTCTAAAAGATGTCAACATAGGTACAGATAAACCAATTACCATCTATTGTGATAACACAAGTGCTATCAATCTCAGCAAAAATCTAGTGATGCACTCAAAGACAAAACATATACCAATCAAGTATCATTTCCTTCGTGAACAAGTAGCTGAACAAAACATCATTTTGGAATATATCAATACTAAGGAGTACATAGCTGATATTTTCAAAAAACCTCTTCCTTGAGAAGCATTTGAACATCTTCGTCAAAATATGGGGTTTATCTCTTTAGCATCACTCAAGTTCATTCATAAAGATGTTGCAGGACAGGGGGAGAAATTCTACAAGGGGAGCAGTTCCACAGGGGGAGTCCGTATGCATTCCTTTGCCATTGATGTCAAAGGGGGAGAGCAAAAAAATATTGCCATCAATAAAAAAGGGGGAGATTGTTGACACAAATTGCTATTGATGTCAATATGGCAATATTCTAGGAGCCGGAGGAAGCAAACAGAGCTATCGGGAGCTATCAGAGCAAGAATGCCAAAGAATACACTATCATGAGAAATATATGCCACAAAAGGGTTATATGCATGCATTAACACTATCAGAGGCCAAAACTCATATATATATATATATATATATATATATATATATATTATAATATATATAATATATATATATTTATTATATATATATATATATAATATATATATATATTATAATATATATTATATATTATATATAATATATATATATATATATATATATATAAATATATATGCATTAACATTATCGGAGGCCAAAACATATATATAGGCAAATGCACTATCGAGAGCAATATATGCCACAAAAGGGTTATATGCATGCATTAACACTATCAGAGGCCAAAAATCACATATATATGCATTTACACTATCAGAGGCAGAATACTTGGTTGTATTGCAAATACACTATCAGAGGCCAAAACTCACATATATATGCATTTACACTATCAGAGGCAGAAGACTTGGTGGTATTGCAAATACACTATAATAAGCAAACAACTTAGTTATACTGCAAATACACTATCGGAGGTTGAAGACTAAGTTATAGTGGAATACACTATCAGAGCGGAGAAGCACATATATAATGGAGTATAGAGGCAACATGTATATAATTCGGCGATATGATAATCAGTGGTTCGGTTATGTGCCATCATCCCAAACTCCTGACAATGACATGTATGCGTTGACCCGCTGCAATATTGTGCTATGGTTTAGTGATATATCGCATCCACCCATTACAATGATACATAAAGGGCTATCGTCCTACGAGCGCCGATTGCGATGAATGTTATAGACCTGATGCAACATTACAATTGAATTAATTCTATGTCGCGTTTGCCATGTCGGAAGTGACCATTGCAAGTTATAAAGGGATGGCGCGATAAGATGTGATTGTTGAATATGATTACACTGTGGACCCGATGTAGGTATATATGAGGGTGCAATAAATTTGAAGTCCATCCTTTAATGTTTTTGCCAGTTTTTTTCATATTTCTGGTGTATTTGAATATTTGCCTTGCATTGAGTTTGAAGGCAAAAATGCATTAAGAAATGCTCTCGAGAGTTCAGGAGGCTGAACTAAAGCCGGTTGCCATTGTGATTGGGACGTGGCATGTCTGTTAAACAAAATTGTCTGTGTGTATGCCTATTATCATGGAAAAAATAGGGCTTTGTTACAATTTTATCATACAACGACTGAAAAGCAAGGAAGCTGAATGGAAAGCTAGTGCAGAGGAAACTAAAAAGCCAAATCAATGGAGAAGAGTGAAGCCAAAGGACAAGCCAGCGCAGAGGAAGCTAAAGCAAGCGTAGAAGAAGCTGAAGAGCGAGTGGAAAGTGAAAACAGATAGTCAGAGGCATCAGGAATACATAAAATAGAGGAAAACAAGGAGAAGTGTGTGAGTGTTCATAATCAGAGGGAGAGGAATCCATATTTCAGGTAGAGGTGGGAGAAGCAGGAGAACAGAAGTGAACCATAAGCTCAGCAGGCTTGGAAGCTGAGAATAATAGCAAGACATACTCTAACAGGTTATAGTAAAGGGTTGGAGTCTATGGGGTTGGAGCCTCAGAATTAGAAGGAGTGAAGTCCTTGGGAGTTGGTGCTCCTAGGTCCAGGACTATTGTCTTGGTAGAATAGAGTTGGCCCTTTGGAGGTTGAACTCTCATGAAGGTCCAATTTGGTGCTTGGAAACTGAATGCAACCACTTATATATTGTATTTATTTCATAGCATTGATTACATTAATAAAAACCTTCATTTCAGCTATCTATTTCTATGTTCCTTATATATAAATGTTTTCGGTGATAAAAGGAACAATTAAAAAGAAATATTGATTCACCCCCCCCCCCCTCAGTATTTCCAACAGGTTGTTCCATGAGATCCTACATTCATGCTTGGAATATGGCAAGGGGGTGAGCAGTTGGAAGAGAAAATTGGTTTAGCCATGTCTACAATCGATTGGTACGTGGAAGTCTTTAACTTGGTCAGAGTTTCTTATAATTAATAAAATATAAGTTCTCTTAATTTTGCACTAGTTTATATGTGCATTTAATGTTTTCAAATCTTTGATATTTACATGGTTTTATGCCAGCTATAAGCAGAGGGTTAAATCAATGGTTCATGTCATGGTTATTTCATGTATTTTCTTCTTATTTTTAAATGGATTGATGCAAGACCTAATTGATCATTTAGTAATTCAATGGAGACGGAGGTGATCCTTCTAGCTATGTATCATAAGTTGTTTCAGTCGTTTATACTTTTTCTTGTATCCTAAACATGGTGGTTGCATTGATGCCAAGTGTTTAAAAGAATGTCAGTCCTAGTTGAGGATGTTCAGGCCTAGTCCTGAGGATAATTTGTGATTGATCAACATTCTTATTCTATTTTTAATGAATTCTGGAAGATACAATAAGTTATGGGCAGAGGCCAAGATTTTGGGCTATAAAAGTGGTTTAAATCCCAAGATCACTAGTATAGAAGTAGCAATTTTGGTCCAAATTCGGTGGTAGGTAGGTCCGTGAGAGTGAATTTGGGTTTATGGTTACTCCCTTGCCCATAGAATGATAGCGAATATGGACTAAGAGGTACATAATAACAGTGGGGCCCAGGGACAAGTAGTCTGACTAGCTAACTTGTCTCCTGAGGGTTTTGTTGATGATGTTGGATGATTGTATGTGATGTTCCATCGATTCCACTTCCTTAAGGTGACATTGGAGGTCAAATCCAATTGTAGTATCATCTCTCCTCATGTTTACCTGAGTTGGCATGGTTACTTTGGGTAGACCTCGGAGGGGTGTTACATTTGTGAGTTCATTTGGTCTCTAAAGGCTTCATGAAAGGAATCCAAAAAAGAAAAATTAAACCTACTAGATTACT
Organism: Pinus taeda; assembly: GCA_000404065.3. Classification (NCBI taxonomy): domain Eukaryota; kingdom Viridiplantae; phylum Streptophyta; class Pinopsida; order Pinales; family Pinaceae; genus Pinus; species Pinus taeda. Next base: position 257,381 of record APFE031286899.1, read on the forward strand.
GTCGAGGAAATCCCAACAAGAGCTTGTCATCAGAAAATTGTGAGTGATTGATGCTTTTGGTACATTCGGAAAATCTAATTCCAAGAAGGCTCATGCATCTCTTTTCATATTCTAGCTTTTGGGTAAGAGAATTCGCCAAGATAATATGTAAGGAATGAGATGAATCCATCCTTAATGAGGCTCTCAAGAGGTCCAATATAATCCCACCACTCTTCCATTAACCAAAGGGAAAATCCATGGTGCTTTGATACATAAAGAAACCCATCTAGTAAATTTAACATCAAAGAAAAAAATTCCATCACTTTGATCTTGTTGACATTATCATTGACTTAGGGTTAAGATGAATATACATACAAATTTTATAGAAAGTCACTTTGCATAATCAAGTGACTTTAAAATACATGGAATGAGGTGGATAATACCTTAGGCTCCAAAAAATTCTATTATTCTTTTTAAATTAACAAAATGTCTCATACTAAATATGATATGAGACATATGTATGTAAGCATAAAAATTAAGCGAAGTAAATTTATAACAAGTGAAAGAGGTGGCCAACAAACTTTATAATAAGTGAAAGAGGTGGAGAATAATATATGCCATCTAAAAAATCATCATTCTTTTTAAATTTAAAAACATGTGATACTGTGTGTTGTCACTCCTTGAGACAACCTCTACGTTGATGGGAGATCAGTGCCTAGGAAATCTTAATTAATTTTCTCATATTTATATTAAAGACTTATAACACCATCGTATGTCACAAGTAATTCAAATAGAATTGATTCAAAACCATTCACAAATATATAATATATGAAGCAACTTACACACAAGAATACATAGGATATACTCCTCAACTAGTTGTGGCCAAATCAGATTCAGAATTTGCAGCAAATTAGTTGTTAAAACAGATGTAATGGTAGAAGAGAGTAGAGGATAAATATATCATACAAGCTTAAACATTAAGAATTGTGTATATTTGGATTTAGAGAGAAGCGAGAGTAAAGAAATTCTTAAGGAGTATTAAGATACATGGAGTGCTTTTTAAAGACTTTGTTTCCACATCAATACAAACATTATCCATCAATATCTTGATATAAATGAATATGCATTTAATGAGAAATACATCTAGTTTCTACGTGACATGAAATCTAAGAAGAATATTTAACATATGTGAAAAAACAGAGGGAGATGAACATACTACAATCCAATAAGTTGTAACCAATAAAAACCTTGTACTAATCTTCTGAGAGAAGAGCGTACATCATGATTCATACATGCCTTCATGAAACTAAGAAAAGGTCCCTTAAGAGAAGTCTCTCCAAAAATTGTGAACTTTATTTAACTGTTTCTCCCCTTTGTTTAAAGGAGAGGGAGATCTTGAAAACAATTACAAAAATATCTTAGCTGAGTTCCAACTATCTAATCGGCCAGCTGTCTCATTGTGCAAAGGCTCTGTCACCCAATTCATTGCAACATAATGATTACTTTCTTTAAAATACAACAATAACAAAATAATAAAACATGGGAAAAAGTGAATGATGACTATAGGAAAATATCTCCATGGAACTTCCTATGATGACCTCTAGTCAGGCCACATCTATGCCATGATCTTCTGCTTCAACTACTTGGCTGGTTAAGCTATTACTTTCCACTTTAACATCATGAATTCCCCATTTTATGGAGGGACGAAAGATCACCTGTGATGGCCTTAGTGGTGCACTGTAACATAGATGTCGACTCATCCATCTATTTAAACCTCTGTGTTACACTATCAGAGATTTTACTCATCGGGAATTTTATTATTAAAAAACTTAAAAAAACATTTGATGTTCCTTGGTCCCTTTTGTTTAGCCCCTTGAAAAGTGTATTCCTTAAGACATGGCGTCATGACCTGTCACTTAACCTTAAGGTGCTAGGGCATTTAGACTCCTGTCAGGGGCCATCCTTCCTTTCTTAACTCCATAGCACCCAAGGATTTTTAAATTCCTCTTTAACCATGTGCTAGCGAAATATCGGAGACCCTCTCATTAGGGACTTCCAATCAGGGAAATATCATGGGAGTTGTGAAATCCTCATTCTCCGATCACCAATCTCTGATATGATATCATCACTTCCACATGGAACCTCATCAGTGGTGACACGTGTCACCCATATTTGCCCCTATAGGGCCCTTCAAAGTGCAAATACTTCTTGCCACTTGTCCTTCCATACTGCCACGTCATGCTGACATCAGATGCCACTATAGCTTATCAGAACCAATCATATGTCTCAATGCATCATTATAGGAGCCAATCCTATTCTGCCACACGTCATTATCAAAACCAATCCTATGACATAACATGTCCTACTAGAGGAGAGAGAAAAGGGCTTATCCCCTTTGGCATTGTGATGAAATCCTTTGTAAACCTTTAGTGACATTCCTTAGTGATTTTAAATGCAATCGACATTTTATGCTTATCACAACTGTTAATAGATTTCAGTTTCAGAAGTTTTGATATGCGATTGGCGATGTTACGATATGCTTGATGCTATAATGTGTGATCACTCATATGGCTGATTGTAATTTCTCTGACCTCCAATATCTGATTGGTGATATCTTTGGACCTTCGAAATTTCGATCATTGATATTCTGATATGCCTTCACAAGGCTCCAATCCTCTAAACTTCAAAATACCATAAATTTCAGTCTAGGAGTCCATTTTTGGACTTCCACATATCATTGGAAAGCTTGTTTAGAGCACTTTCCAATGGAGAGGGTTTCATTTGGGTTTTGAGTACCTATGCCTCTTGGAAAATAACTACAAACTCCTCTTCTCTTTTGCATTCTTTTGACATCTTTTGGCACCATTAGATCATTTTTGCAGTAAGTGATAACATTGGATCTAATTGAGAATAGTACCTTGCTAGCAATGTTTTGAAAACCTTCAGACTAGTAGCCTTCTATCCATTGGGGATGGAGTCATTTTATTCAACTATATAAAAACAAAAACAAAATCATAAACATAAAGATCTAAAAATATTATTGATATTTTATGATAGCTCAATGTTATGTAAAACTGGTGAGAAATGGACCTCTTAGTGATTGAAGTAAAGTTTGATGGATTTCCCATTGACAAGAAGTTCAAACATTTCACCCTCCAAGTTTTCCAGCAAGAAAGTATCATTTCCCTCTACCTTAGTAATCTTGAAGGGTTCAAATCATAAGGGATCAAATCTACCATGGTTCCCTTTTTCTTCTCTTCTCACATCCCACCTAAAAACTAGATATCCTCGCTCGAGAGGTCTGTCTTTAGCCTTCTTATCGAAAAAATATTTCATTTTCTACTTGTAATTTATTAACCTATGGTTTACTTGCTCTCTGTTCTCTCAGATATTGACTAATTGACTTATCCTTCGAGTTAGGGAGTTTGGTTCTTCTTCCACATATTGTAATATCTCGGAAACTGAGATAGTGAGATGTATGGGAAATATATCTCCTTTCCCTTACACCAATTTGAATGGATATTTCCCCATGGATCTTTTAGGAATGATCCTATTAGCCCATAGGGAAACTTTTATTTGGGAGTTCCAATTTTTATGGCTTTCTGCAATTGTTTTCTTTAGGGTTCGCACTATCATTTTGTTAGAAGACTCAACTAGTCTATTTCCCTGAGGATAGTAGGTAGTAGAGTAGCCAATTTTAATGTTGAATTTTATAACAAAATTTGATAAATTTTGAATACTTAAAAACCTGAGTGTTATTAGTCACAATTTTCATAGGACACCGAAACTTGGCCAGGATATTTTCCTCCAAAACATTTATGACTATAATGTCATTTGCATTTCGAGTTGGGATTGCTTCCACCCATTTTGCGAAATAGTTTGTGGTTGTGACTGTCCACTTGTGTTGGTTGCTAGAAGGGGTGTGTATCTCTCTGATAAATTCTAGTCCCCATTTCTTGAAAGGCTCTTCTATACAAACTGGGATTAATGGGAGTGGGGCTAATTTCTACTTCTCGACAAACATTTGACACTGCTGGCAGGCCCAAACATAAGAGTGAACTTCACCAAATATTTTAGGCCAATAGAATCCTATTTTCAACATATTATGCACAGTGGTATTCGAGTTAGAGCATCCTCCATAATCTCCACTATGGAAATCATTAGTTACCCTTTGAGTTTTAGTTTCTACCAAACACATAAGTAGAATTCCAACTGGGTCTTTTTAGTACAATTGCCAATGGATATAGTAAACCTTTAGGCTTCTAATATTAATGCTCTATACTAGGATTTAGCAATATTCATTGGGCACCTCAAGAATAGTAGATAGTGGATGCCTTCCTTATACCAGGTGGGTGTTTCACATTTGAGATGAATTTTTTGGATCGATGTCTTGGTCATCAATTGTTGTGTCCTCTCTTCATCTTCTTTTATTAATAGGTTAATCCCCAAGGCCTGAAAATTATAGTATGATAATATTTTGTCAAATCCTTAACCTTTGATGAATTTACTGGGCTTGATATCCATGTCATAGTCTTCGATTTTGGCAATCCACTTACCTCCTTTTCCATCACTGTCCCCTTGCACCAGGATGTCTTTAATAGTGGTTGTTGGAACATAAGCTACAATGTTAGAGTGTAAAACATAAACGTTGAAAGCCTTCAAAGGTTTTACCAGGGCATAAGTTTGCTTTTCCAAGATATTATATTTCAATTCAGCCTCCCACTACACCTGTCTAAAGAACGCTATAGGCTTCTCATGTCCTTCATTATTCTTCTACAATAAAACAATGGCTATAGTATGAGGGGAGGAAAAATAAAATATGTAAAATGGTATTGAATAATCTAGTCTGACTAACACAGGAGCCTCTGTAAAATCTCTCTTTATCCTAAAGAAGGATTCCTAGAAATATGGGTTCCATTTTACTTCAGTATTCTTCTTTAACATCTCTGTGATACCTTTCACTATCTATGCATAATTGGGTATAAATATCCTCAAGAAGCTAATCCTTCCCAGGAACACTTGGATGCCATTTTTATTTCTAGGTAGGGAAATGTGGTTTAGGGCTTCCACATGATGAGGATTGATTTTCACCCCCTCCTGTGCTACTATATGCCCCAATAGCTTACGTTCATTCTGAGTGAGCTGATATTTTTTTAGATTTAGAGACGGCCCATACTTCCTATATTTCTTAAAAGATTTGTGGTTAATATGCTCCTCATCTATTTTAGAATATATCATTTAGGTAGAACACTATGAATTTGTCGTGTTCTCCCACAAATGCTATATCCATTGCACTCTTGAAGGTTTATCCTACATTTATAAGAACAAATGGAGTTCTTGCATACATGAAAGTCCCCCAAGGTTTAGTGAATGCAATTTTCTTTTCATCATCAGGATGCACTGCTACTTCATGATATCCTGAAAAGATGTCCATCATGGACATTCAAGGTGAGCCAACTACCTTCTATAATATGTAATCCATTTTTGGAAATGGCTAATTTCCTTTTAATAAAGCTCTGTTGAGGTTTCTAAAATCCACACACAGTCTTTTCTCTCCGTTATTTTTCCTCAAAGGAACCAAGTTTTCCACCCAATCTAATTACCTCAAGGGTACAATGATCTTCGCCTAGAGTAACTTCCTTACTTCCTTCTCAATAGGTGGGAGTAAAAGGGGATTGATTTGTCAAAGTTTCTTCTTACAAGGCTTCATTCTCATAGGCAGGAATCAAGGATGATATGCACTTGACTTGCACTTCGTTCCTCATACATCAACATGTATTCCAGTACGTGGGTGGGATGTGTGATATGGTAGGCTCAAGCTCACCACTATCTATCCTCATGTAGCTTGATAACAACACTCCTCGAAAGATCCATTTACTATGTTTTCCATACCTTGGTTGACTATGAGACTCATTATTATAATATAAAAAAGCTTTCTCTTGTTGTTCCATTCTTTAAGGGAATTTTATGTTGAATAACATTTGTATCAAAAGTCTTTAAATAATCATATGATGAAGGAAATACATATTTATAGGTTTTAAAGAGATTTAAGTACCTTTGTTTATATTGATGGGGGTCCCTCTTGGAAACTTGATCATCCGAGGTTCATTCTCCAAGCCGATGTTGCAATCGTCCACCTGTTCATTAACTCAATGTTCAATAGGCTTTGAGGACACACCGTTGGATTTTAATAATATATAAAAAGGATCTCGGCCATGGTGATGGCATTTCCCTTTTGTTGCAGAACTCTATGTCGTGCGATAATTTCCTCCCATGTGGTCAGTTGTTTCTTTGTCACTTCTTCTTCTTCTTGCTCAATCATAGAATTCGTGAATTTCCCAATGATTTACATAACATTCTTGATGTTTTCATCTTCTTTAAACACCTTCCATTGTTTCACATTATCAGGTATTGAGGTTTCGTACATAAATTCAACCTCATATCTGAGAAGTGGATTTTTTGGTGTCTTAAAATTACTAACATCTATAGCCAAGGAAAATACCATTTGATTTCCTTCCCTCGGTAATAATTGGACATTAAAAGCTAGGAATAAGTTGCCAATTAAATCGCAAACCTTATTTTTGTAAGCCCTTAGCCTGGGGTTCTTAGTTTGACATTAGTTATTGATTTGATTTAACACCAATTTAAAGTCTCCAAACATAGTGAGGCATTCAGTGCTCAAGTTCTTTGCTACTTACAGGAATAGTAGTAATGCCTCATACTTTGCGACATTATTGGTTGCCTAAAATTCCATTTTGAATGAGAGGAGAATCAAGATACCCTCTAGAGATATGAAAAACACTCCCACTCCATTTACATCCTTAGAATTTTCACCATCAATATAACACTTCCATACCTTGCTACAATCTCTAAGGTGCTGATCTTATTTAACTGCTGGTTGTACCTGTGTTTCTTCTAAAATAAAATGAAATAATATTCTTCTAGCATGAAGAAGAAGAGATTCATTTATTTCGCATACACAAGAGTATTATTTGGGAAATTGACTTTCGTGATTGTTTCAAAGAGCCCAGATTCCCTATATAATCATCTTTCTTCTTCACCAAAGATATGGATGATAGCATTAGTGAGATCCATATTAATGTAAACTCCAATATTTGATCCCCAAGATCTAGATAAAACCATAGTGAACCTTGCAGGGATATAAACTAGTACAATATCCATGACTACACTTTTTTCTAGGATATGGGCCAAATTCACCACTAATTCCTTCATCATTCCCAAGCACTTTACCTACTTACATTCAAAAGAATAGAGATCTATGTATGGTCTAGTTATATGTAGACCCATTTGCTCCATTACTTAGAGTGGCACCAAATTATGAGAAGCACCCAAGTCCAGCTTACAGTTATAGAGCTGGATGTCCTATACTACTAGAGTAACATAAAAAGGTGTTGTGGAGTGATCTTATTCTTTGACATGGGGTCCAAAGACAACCATTGACCTTTATTCTTGGATGTTTAAATTATCAGGTTGTTTGACTGAAGCATATGGAAACATGAACTGAGGAACATGGGTTGTAATGTACCTCTTGAGCCTACCCCAACAAAAGTAACCCATAGGCTCAATTAATTTTTAAATTTTCTTCATTTACAATTATGTTTTAGTGGTTTTCAGAAGTCTACATAACCCATCATTGATTGCACAGTGATCATCCCACCTACTATACTCAAAATCTTAATTAATGAGCAACATTAAGTTAATGAACCAACACTATATGCACCATATTACATACTCTTTATATCATCTCTTACAACTTGAATAAAAGAAGGAATCATTACATACAATTATCAAAACTCTTGACACCCACATAGGAATTAGTGGAGTATTATTCTGAAATTATCATGACTAGCATGGCTATGAATCATGATCATAGTCCAACAGACGCAATAAAAGTGCTATTAACCCCTTTATTCAACATGGATATCTAATTATATTAGCCTTATACAATGCTTATGACATGGATGGTATATATCTTAAACCATTGAATATATAGTTAGATGCATTATATTCTGTATGCACCAATATCTCATGCAAATAAATATTTCAAACATTAATATATCTGACAAACTCATGAGGATGACTTCATAGAAGAATTGAGGAAATCATTACATACATGCTCTGTCGGAATTATTGTCTCAATCCTACACATATTTCATCCAGATAAGTTCACCACCAAGTTATCACTTATGTTAAAAGAGTGACAACATATCCAGTATTGCATTTACTAACATTTTACATTCGTCTAATAAATTTAACTTGTACTATATTAATTGCATATGTATTCATATCAAAATATTTCATAAAAGAAATTAACACAAGTAATATACTCATGCATAATGGGAACATGAAATCCATTCAGTCCTTCTCATGGTGAGGAAAATTAATAAAATAGACTAACTAAAATTATAATAGAGATGAGAAGAAACCAACATAAAAAACATTTCACTCATATGAAACCAACTAGAACATCAGTTAGAGAGTGGAGCCCCACCACCCAACCATGAATCACCTTTGATTCCTCCCAAGAAGAGGTTCTTGCCATGGATTAACTGCCTCCAATTGATGTATGCAATGGGCATTTAATACCCTCTTTCATGATATAGTTTCCTTTAGTGGCATCCCACTTTTATGGATTTTTTCAATCCATTTTCCTAGGTCTTTTTCAGGAAATCTTGCCTTTATCTCTCGCGAGGCTTTTTCTCATAAAAGCTTGCCTTTATCTCCTGCAAATATTTTATGTTTTTCTTGATAGATATTTATCTCCAATGCATCCAATGGATATTTATCTCCAATCCTCCAATCTTATCTAGAATCACATCTAGAAGCTTTATCATGAAAGATTTCTCCTATCCCATTCCTCAACGGGTTTTGGCAAGAATCTCATCTCTTCCTGTTTCACTTTTCCAAGTGATTAGATTATTAATTATTTAATAATGAAATTGATTTTCATATTACACATCATACCTAACTTTTCTCAGCTTAGGTTTCCAATAGTCTAACAGACAAGGGAGTGGTGTTACATACCCTGCATTTTACACCATCCTCAATGTATTATTGCATCCTTGTTCACAGGTAGTTGTATCTAAATCCACAGCTTCCATGGCCTCGCCATATGATGCAAATCTACCAATATATATCAGTTACAAGGAGCGCTCCGAGTGCATCTCCTTCCATAGCTACATGTAACATTGGTTTCGAACAATTTCTAAGAAATTTTAAATGTAGAATTTCAACTAGGTTTACCATAATCGATATCATAATTTGATACACAATACTACTAAAGTAGTTGTGGCTTATATTTCTCATTAATCATTTTATTTGAAGAATGCATGTTCTCTCCCTGCATTCTTCCAAGCCTTTTTGTTCTTTTCGAACACTTTTTTCCTGTAGTTCTCTGCATACAAAAAGTCAACTAGCATATGTACCAAATCAATATGCATAAACATAATAACATATTAGTTCACATATAACCATCATAACCATATATACTCATCATAATCATATGTATGAAAAACTGGAAATAAACCATTATTACTTATCCTTCTTTTGTGCAACCTCTAGGTCGATTACGCTGTGAGACACTCGCCCAATGCCTTCATGCATACCTGTACACAAGGTATATTACACACATGGCTACACATATCATGGTTTAATCATGCCATACATATATTTATACTGGTACAATATGTACTACTTGTACATAGTACAATCCATACCACTGCATTGCATATCCTACCAACATCCATAGAATCACCTACATGACATACACTTATCCACATGTTTTCAACCATGTTATCATTACGCCCAAACATTCCTTCATCTATTTACGGTAAATAGAACAAAATGTGTTCAGTTTATTGCTAAGGACTTTCATGGACCTATTCCATTTCTATAAAATTCATCATGCACACTATAATAGTATCATAACAGTCATCATGCACACTATAACTCAATTATACCCATAACTTTTAGTTTTGGGATTAAACTTGCCACTTGTACAAAATTTTGGCAACACTGAAATATATCATAAAGCATACTATGATACTCAATCTATCTTAGATATTTAAACTATCATGCCCATCAGAACAAATTTGGTTAGTTCTTAATAATTATTCCATACTTAAATAATCATGTCATATGATTTGCTTCTTCCAACACCTTGTTGGTTAGGATAAGTTCATGTAGATCTAAACGTTATGGTTAAACAATATGCACTTGCATACAACTCCCATCTAGGAGTTATAAGTGAAAACTTATACTATTCTCCACTTCATATCCTTAATACAAAGGGATTGGTTATTCTCTTATATCTTACTTGATGCATGTGTTATGCTAACATTAGTTTTTTAGATCATTATGACTGATAATTCTACAAAATATTTTTTCTTTACCCATTTTATGCTTACTAACTCATGATTAACTCAAAGGCATTTTTCAAAGAAACATCAAGACTTGCTTCTAGATTTCCATTATGTATGTACAATAGGTGTACTTTTGGTGTTATTTCATTGTCCTTTTTATCATACCATATATTATGTTTATAATAGGTTGTATTATATTTTCACACCCTCTTGACAATCTCTTGATTTATCATGTACTTTATGACTCTTTCTTTATTCAATCAGAATCCCATAGATTCCAACCTATCCATGTTAAATTAATTATGCATAATTTTCTAATACAATATTGTTTCCTTCATTAAGGTATATTTAGATAATTTTCTTATTAAAATGATTCATTTATTGACAACCCATATCCAAGGCTAATTTAATCATGATTTGCATGTGAATTGATCAATACAGACGCATTTAACTTAAAAGGCAACTTTAAAGTATAAAAATTTGTCTTTCACATCTCCCATACCTTCTTAGGATTTTTAAGCATAACTTAATTACCTTAATTTATGTTCTTTCTTAGACAGCATACACCCATAATTTGATTTCAGATATAGTTAGGATAAAATTACTTATCACTATATTACATTCATGAGTTGGTATTTTATTTAGGGTTTTCCCTTATATGGCAACCATACAGTCTTAGAATTTTAAATATGTTAGGTTGGTCATGTCATCAAATCTATCAACCAATTATTACTTACGAAGCTAATTGGTTTTGATTTTGTTTCAATATAGTTTTCGAGGGAGTCTCTCTTCCCCATGCTCTAACTCTCCAACAACTTTTATGTTTACCATTGGTGTAATGATTAGTTTCAGTTTTTCACATATATTCATTTAATGAATGCTAAAACATCACAATTTAATATTGGATTTCTTAACCAAAACCAATTGCACCCCAAGTTCTCCCACATACACGGTAACTTCTTTTTTGATTTGATCATAGTTTAGTTGTGAGAATTTGTGATTCCTTCACATATTAAGACACATCCATGCAACTTATTGCATCCCATAATGAGTCCTACATGTAGGTCACACATATAAGTGTACCACTCAAGTAACCATATTCTTCTCCTATATGCATTACTTGTTATTGATTTTTAACACTGTATTAATTTGATGACCATCCTTCCCCATGATTATCAATTATTTATCTACCATGTTGTTCATATTTTCAAGCATTCATTTTCAATCATGTCATTCTATCAATATAAGAGTGTTCATCCATAGTTTAAATTTTATAATTTTTACCATCTATAATAACTTTTTAATATCAATAAACATGTTATTTTCCCACTTTAGCATTGCTTTATGCAACATACCAGAGAAAAATCAACAATTCTTGGATGATACAAATGACACCTCCTTTCTATATATAGGAATCTAAGGGGTCATAATATAATCAGAGCCGACATAACAATAATAATGTGAGGGCACAATAATAAAAATAGTGGGCTCCTATGGGGCACAATAATGACAATATGGGGACTACATGGGCACAACAATATAATAAGGGGTTGTACTAATAAAAATAAGGGGTTACACTAGTAGTATGGTCATCTAACATGCCCCTCTCCTTCAAGAAGTGTTGTCCTCAACACTTGAATAGTTATTGATGCTTCTGCATAAAATTATCATCCTTCAATGTGGAATCTTCAGTGGGTAAGTTCTTCCACTTGATTAGATACTCTGAAATTGATCGATTGCATAGTTGTCGACTTCTCGATTCTATGAATGCTTCACATTACAATATGATTTTCCCTTCCTTTTCAAGTTCTAGAAATATTTTTGGAATTGGGATCTTCGATAACTTTTGAATGAGTTCCCACCCTGCTTCACCATTCTTCCATTCATCCCTTGCTTTGTTTGTCATATTTGGTTGGATAATTATACCAACCTCTACCATTTCTTCAACCATATGTTCAATTTAACTCCTTTCGGCATATGGATATCTATAAGGCCTGATATTTAGAGGAACACTTCTTGGAATCAAATGAATAGCATTTTCATGATCATGAATACGTGGGAGGCCTTTGGAAGTCTGAAATAACTAGGAATGATTGTCCAAGACTTTTTGGAGATCTCGAGAAATAGATGATTTTGATGAGGGAAGCATTAGCGAACATAATTGTGAAATTACGTCTCGTTGTTCTTTCTTTAGAAGCTTTGGAATTCCTTTACAATTGATTGTCTTTCCTGGTTTCCTTGTGATACCCCTTAATTCAACTTCCTTTCCTTCCAAAGAAAACTTCATGAAAAGCTCCTGAAAATTAAAGGCTATTGTACCCAATGATTGTAGCCATTGGACTCCTAGTATAACATTAGTACCACCCATTGGAACGAAATTTATCGGGCTATTCAATACATATTCTCCTATGGATAGCTTGATATTATGGCACTTTCCAGAGCAATTTATGGTTCCTCCACTTACAACCATCACTTGACACTCCAGTACTAGATATAGAACACAATTCAATTCCTTGGCTATCTTACAATCAATAAAATTATGGGTACTACCCGAATCAATCAACACTATTACCTTTTTCTTCTTGATATGTCCTTCTATCTTTATAATTTGAGGAGTGGTCATTCTGACCATTGCATTACAAGATATGGTTGGATTCATTTCTTCTTTCTCTAGGTTTGGTTCTTGGTGAGTATCCTTTTCTTTTGATGTTTCTTGATACTTTTCTTCCTGATATTTCAGTTCCTGAACCTCCTTCTTCTTGATATGTCCTTCTATCTTGAGAGTTTGAGGAGTGGTAATTCCTGCCATTACAACACAAGATATGGTCAAATCCATTTATTCATTCTCTAGGGTTGGTTCCCAGTGTATGTCCTCTTCTTTTGACGTTTCTTGATCCTTTTCATCATTAGGAGTCCTTTCTTGTAGCAACTTTGTCCCACCTTCCTTCAAACCTTCCATGTCTTTCCACAAATCTTCCATGACTTTCTTCCAATATGATTTAATACCCTTGATATCAGCTTCCATGGCATAGATAAAACTATTTATATTTTGCTTCTCCAGATTATCATTTACCCTTATATTCAATTTTTGAAAGTCCTCAATGTGCTCTGCCATTGAACCCTTTTGATTAAGATTTTTCAATTGGTTAAAGAAGGTGTTGCTCTTGGTATCCTCATAATGTTCTATCATTTCCTTTGTGAAAATTGACCATGTGACAAGTGGTTTACGAGCACGAAGCCCTTTATACCATAAAAATTGATTCGGTTCTAAATAATGAGATGCAATACCTACCTTTACACCATGTAGATCAAAATATTTCTCCATCTGTAGTAACTCTGTAACTTCAGATATTTAAGTTCTCAAATTTCATCTTGTAATATCCCTCTGAGTTTTATTTCTAACACTGCAAGTCTCATTGCAATTGGATTCCCGAAGAAAGATTTATTCCCAGTCTCCATCGATGACTTAATTATAGACTAGTTCATTAGAGTGAAGTTGTATGACATGCCACATCTCGTTGTTTCAACCATAGGTTCTGAAAATTATACCCAAATCAAATATTGTCCCTCCTATTTTTGTAACTTTTTACGAAATTTCAATCTGATCCTTAAAGAGAAAGTTATGATGATTTTCCCAGGGTCACCTATTTAGGATGTAATTTGGGAGTTTGCAAAGACCCTAACTTCCTCAGATCATATATCTGAAAATATAGCGAGCTAAGACCTGAAATTTGGATCTAAGGTTCAGACTGATTTCTTCTCAAATGAGTTTTTTCTTAGCTTTTGAAAATTCATAGAGAAAACGTTATAGCAAAAATTGCACGATGACCTGTTTTAGATGAAATTTTGAAGCGAAGACCCTAACTTTCTAAGATCATATCTCTGAAAATATAGCGAGACAAGATCTAAAATTTGTACCCTAGGTTCAACGCAATTTATTCTCAAATTGGTTTTATTTTTCGCTTCTGAAACATCGCTGGAAAAAGTTATAGCGAAAATGCTATGATGACTTGTTTGGAGTGGCGAAACCCTAGAATCCAAAGCTTTGATACCAAGCATTATGAAACCAGCTCACAAAAAGATAGAAAAGATAGATAAACGCCTTAGAATTTAGTCTCTTTGAGGGGGAATCTCCTTTACATTACACAAATGAATAATTCTTGGATGATACAAATGATAAGACCTCCTTTCTAAATATAGGAGTCTAAGTGGCCATAATATAATCAGAGCTGACATAACAATAATAATGTAAGAGCACAATAATAACAATGGTGGGCTTCTATGGGGCACAATAATAACAATATGGGGACTACATAGGCACAAAAATATAATAAGGGGGTTGTACTAATAACAATAAGGGGTTACACCAGCAGTATAGGGACCTAACAGAGTACCATACATTTTGTTCCTTTCCCTTTGAATATGAACACAGACTATGAGGAATAAAAGGTACTAAACAAAGGCCCAAGGAAGAAGGTGCATATTTGAGTTCGTAGGGTTTGAGTTTTATAGCGACTATGTTGCTCTTATGGTAGCCTTTTCCCTAATTCAATTATCGACACAACCAAAAATATTGCGGCTTTACTCTACTTTTCTCGAAAAAAACCATGGCCTCCACATGGGTAAGGCTTATCCATTATGGTTAGAGGTTGATTATCCATAAATATTATCTCTTATTATATTAGATAATTCATATCTCAAACATGTTTAAATTTCTCTTCGACTACTTTTACTAGCATTTTCATGAATAACATTTCTATATATGTAAGCAAGAAGTCAGCTTTTGGGATCATACCTTTTCGGATTGTTGGATGAGGTTGAGCTCTCACGGATGTTTCCAAAACTGTGGATAAGGATGAATGTATGTGAATTCATATGGGTAATGGAATGAACCCCATCCAATAGTACCATCTTTTAATTTTTTCATAGTGGCTAGCAGATTACCATCATCAGTGGAATGCATGTGTATGATAGATTTCAATGGGAAACAAAGAGGCAATTTACGTTGACTCCATCTGGAAAGTAATATTTTTTCATTTAGAATCTAATGCCATAATTGTGGTTAAACTTAACCATGTCCTAGAAAATTGCTAACACATTTGAAAAAATATCATAGCACATGAGCAACAAGTATCACATTCATGCCTCCAGGTCCAAGCTAGAGAGAATAAGCAATCATATGGTGAATTACATGCTCCCGTAAATATATACATGATTAGATTACGTAATTTGTAGGTTTCTCTCTAGAACGCAATAAGAGCTAGCTTCTATGCATCTCCATAACGTGCACAAAAGCCTCATCTCTGTGCCTCATTTTTCAGACTCGATAGCATCTCTTCCCATGATTCCTCTCCGCATAATTATCATCACCATCTTCAAACAAAACCAGCGCATCAAATTAACACCATGTCGCTCATTAGCCATACTGTTCGATATTCCTCTTGTTCTAAGGGTCGAACAAGCATACCATATCAGATAGTTCGGGATCAAGCCCTAACCATAGAATCTATCCATTCAAAACTTAACAATATAGGGTTTCAGTTGGTGAATTTTGAGTACTTGTTCCTTGAACCCATCAATTTCATTAAAACCCTACCATCCCAAAAAGTGTAGGATTTGTTAGGAATTAATTGTTACAATAAATCTAGCTCTCTAAAACTATGAACCTATATTGAAAATTCCCTTTTCTCTTTAATCAACAGATTGCTTCATCTTATATACGTTGATATATTATATATATATATATAAAATATATATATATATATTATTATATATTATAATATATATATAAGACTTTGGGTTAATGTTTAAGGAGGTCTAATTACCAGTTTCAATGCTTTATAGATTTCAGGTTATTTTTAATAACCAACCATTTTTGTAATTACTTATCTTGTAGATAACAGGCAATTTAGGAAATATTACTGTTGTTAATCCTAGCTCAAAATTTCCCTTAGTTGTGAAAATCAATTTAATGTGTACGAGACATGGCTGCCAGTATGAACATGGATTGGTCCATAGGTCACAGTGTTCGAACTTGGAGCTCTGATACCATTTGTAACATACCTCCTGAGCCTACCCTTAGAAAAGTAGCTCGTAGGCTAGATTAATTTTTAAATTTCCTTCATTTACAGTTAAGTTTTAGTGGTTATCACAAGTCTACTTTACCCATCATTGCATGCACGTTGATCATCCCGGCTACCATACTTAAAATCTTAATTACCAAGAAAAATTAAGTTAATGAAACTACACCATTGACACCATATTACATACCCTTTAGATCATCTCCTACAACATGGCGAAAAAAAGGAATCAGGACATATAATTATCAAAAGTCTTGACAACCCCACACAAGAATTAGCGGAGCATTGATCTAAAATTATTATGACTAGCATGGCTATGGATCATGATCATAGTCCAATAGATGCAATCAAAGTGCTAATAGCCCCTTTATTCAACATGCATATCTAATTAGATTAGCTTTATAGAATTCTTATGACATCCATGATATATATCTTAAACCATTGAATATATAGTTAGACGCATTATTCCCTATTTGTGTTGCATGCCACAATATCTCATGCCAGTAACTATTTCGAATGTTAATATATATGAAAAACTCATGAATATGAATTCATAGAAGAATTAAGGAAATGATTAGCTACCTACTTTGTTGGGATTATTGTCTGAATCCTACACATATCTCATCCACAAAAGTTCACCAATGAGTTACAACTTATGTTAAACGAGTGACAGCATATCCATTATTGCATCTACCCACATCTTACATTCCTCTACTAAATTTAACGTGGACTATATTAATGTCATATGTATTCATATCAATACATCTCATAAAATCAATTAACACACATAATCTACTCATGCATAATGGGCACATGAAATCCATTTAGTCCTTCTCATGGTGAGGTAACTTAAGAAAATAGACTAACTAAAATTATAACAGAGAGGAGAAGAAACTAACATACAGAACATTCAACACATATGAAAACAACTAAAACATCACTTGGAGAGTGGAGCACGAACACCCAACCATGAATCACCTCTGCTTCTCCCCGAGCCGAGGTCGTTGCCATGGATCAAATCTCTCGAATTGATCTGGGCAATGGGTATTTAATACCCTCTTTCATGATATAGTTTCCATTAGCAGTGTCCCACTTTTATGTTTTTTTAATCTATTTGCCTAGGTCTATTTTAGAAAATCTCATCTTTATCTCACGCGAGGCTTTTTCTTATAAGAGCTTTCCTTTATCTCCCAGAAAGCATTTATGTTTTTCTTGATGGATATTTATCTCCAATCCATCCAAGCTTATCTAGAATCACATCTAGGAACTTTATCATGAAAGATTTATCGTATCCCATTCCTCAATGGGTTTTGGCAAGAATCTCATCTCTTGGTGTCTTGCTTTTCCAAGTAATTAATTTATCAACTATTTAATAATGCAATTCCCTTTCATAGTACACATCATACCTATCTTTTTGCAGCTTAGGTTTACAATAGTCTAGCACATAGGGGAGGGATGTTACATCTTATAGGTCGATTGTTTCAAGAGCTCAGATAATGGGACCAGGACCTTAACTTTCTCAAGATCTATTTGGAGATTAAAGATAGTAGGTCCTTTCTGTAGTGCTAACATCTACCAACACTTTTCTTTTCCACAAACGGGCCTAGAAGGGCGGGGGTGACTTCTCTTCTTTAAGGACTTAGGGATTACGATACTTTGGATTTGAGAACTCTTTTTTTTTTTTGAGTAATTGGATCTATGGGCACCTTCCGCTTGTCAGTTAGCATAGGAGGCACTTGGGAGGAAGCACCTTCATTTTCGCTTGGTCGCCTAGATATCTTTATAGATGACCGAAGATCGTATTTCTTATGTAGCTAAGCTTGCATGAAATTAGGGAACTTCTTTCAGTGATCTTCAATATCACCATCATTCAATGTTGAATCAAGATCATCCTCCTCTTCTTCATACGTCATGACTTCTTGTTCTTCATCAGAGTAGGAGAAATAAAGGTTCCCCTAAACTTCGTTGCCATCTTGTATTTACTCCTATGGATCATATTCCATATATAATGGAGGATAAATGTGGTCTTGTTGTTCTTTCCTCTCCCTTTTAAATATATGTAGGGGGAGCCTTCTCTATTTAATCCTCGATTAACAACTGGGAAGTTTTTTGATTGAATGTTTTTATTTTCTACCTCCATTTTTGTTAGTTTATTTGATAATTTATTTATCAACTTATCCATATCCTCTATCTTTTGTTCTTGGGATTCTCTTCCATGAATTGAGGAAGCTACCTCCTCTTTCCCCTATTCCTTCTCTCCAGGTTCAGTTCTGGTTCTTGACTTCCTTGTTGATGTAAAATTTTCTTCTACCTCAAGAGAATTAGTTTGAATCTGGTCCAAAGTACGAGACCTCCTCTCTTTGAGTGTTAAGATGAACTCTGATTCAAAGGCCCCAACAAAAAATTCTCTGGAAACTGCCTGTGGTGGTTTAATCTCAGTACGTACACTATAGTAGAATTTGTGGTGGTTTAATCTCAGTACGTACACTATAGTAGAATTTGTTAGATTTTTTTATAAAATCTCGGATATCCTCATCAAGTTTCTTCTTCATAGCATTCAACTCAATAAGAATGCATTCATGATCTCTCTTCTCTCCCCATTTCTACATTAAATAATTATCCATTTCTTCCCAAGTGGTAATGGAAGCAGTTAATGGATTTGAACCATTTCCTAGATTGCACATCCAAATATTGGATGAAGAGCCTCACCACTACATCCTAGTGCTTGATATTCAAATTTTTTGGAAAGGCACAAAAAACTTCTATGTGTCTATGCGATGATATGTCTTCTTCTTCCTTAAATCTAGGAAGGAGCCTGAGATAGTCTAGTGGCATAGAATTTAAAGGTTAAGGCAAGTCTAGGGGAGCATATTTGTTTAAGAGGAAACTTGTGACAATAGGTAGTGGTGGTTGATTTATTAGGGGGGTCTGACATATGACCAATTACGAGACAACTGACTGATTGTGGAATGAGAAATTGTTCACACTATGGGTAGGGCTCTGTAGAGGATCTCTTTTACCTCCTCAGCTTCAAGGAGGGGAGGAAATGAGGGAGAAGGGGTTTTGACTGAAAATTCTTCTTCCTTAACCTCTAGGGAGGTGGTACTGAGTAGCTGACCAATTTTTGAAGGATATATGAAAACCCTAGGAGGAAAATTAGAGTAATGAATTATGGCATTCTGTGAGCTTAATGAGGATGTTTTAGGAAATGAAGAGACATGAGCATCAATATGGGGGGCTTTTTCCTTCGAAATCATTTTGGGTATTAGTCTTTCTAGGTTAGATATAGATGACGTTCTTTGCTAATAGGTATCTGAGTGTGTATGGGTCCTCCTAAAAGCCAGTGTGATGAACTTATTATTTAATAGTGGAGTTTCCAAGGTGATAAATCTATAGCCCACACATATTTTCTCAGCTTATCGAAGAGTGTATCAATTTCTTAGCCAGGTGAAAAATTCTCTAATCCAATCCCCAAAAACGACGCCAAAAAGTTGTTGTCACTCAAAGAGAAAGCCTCTGGGTTGATGGGAGAACAATGCCTAGGAAACCTGAATTAATGTTGTCATATTTATATTAAAGACTTACAACATCATAATTTGTCACAAGTAATTCAAATAGGATTGATTCAAAACCATTCATAAAGATACAATGTAAGAAGCGACTTACACACAAGACTACACAAGAAATAATCCTCAATTAGTTGTGGCCAAATAAGATTAAGAATTTGCAGAAAATTAATTATTAAAATAGACATAATGGTAGAAGGAAGTAGAGGACAAATCTATCATATAGAGCTTAAAGGTTAAGAATTCTATATATCTATATTTAGGGAGAAGTGAGAGTAAGGAAATTCTTATGAAATGCTAAGATACATGGAGTTCTTTTTAATGAGAAATATATCTAGCTACTATGTGGCATGCAATCTGATAATAATATTTAACATATCTGAAAACCCATAGGAAGTTGAAAATATTGCAATCTAATAAGTTGGAATCATGAGAAATCTTGTTAATCTTTTGGGAAAAGTGTGTAGATCAATATTCATACATGCTTTCATGAAATAAGGAAAAATTCCGTTGACAGAAGTCTTTCCAAAAATTTTGAACCTTCTTTAAGTGTTTCTTCTCTCCTTTTATAAGGAGAGGGAGAGCTTCAAAGTAGTTACAAAAATATCTTAGTCGAGTTCTATCTGTCTGATTGACTAGGTGTCTCATTGTGTGAAGTTTTTGTCTCCCAAATCATTGCCACATAATGATTCCTTTCTTTAAAATGCAACAACATCATAATAAAAAAACATGGGAAAAATTGAACGCTGATTAAAGAAAAATATCTCCATGCCACTTCTTATGATGGCCTATGATTAGGCAATGCCTATGTCATGATGTTCTGCTTTAGCTAGCTTGTTCGTTTGCATGTCGCTTTCCCCCTTAACTACTAGAATTCCCATTTTCTAGAGTTGGGGGCAATCACCTATGTTGGCCTTAGTGGTGTGCTCTAACATAGCTATTGACTCATCCATATCTTTAAACCTCTGTGCTACACTCTCATATATTTTACTCATAGAGACTTTTATTCTTAAAAAGCTTACAAAAATAGATTTTCAATGTTCCTTGGCCCCTTTTGTTAATCCACTTGAAAAGTGTATCCTATAAGACCAAGCGTTGCGACTTGTTGTTCAGCCTTATGGTGCATAGGCATTTAGATTCCTACTGGGGACCATCCTTATTTTGTTAACTCCTTACCACCCAAGGTTTTTTAAGTTCCTCTTTTACCATGAGCTAGCCAAATATCAGAGCCCCTCCCATCGGTGGTTTCCAATTGGGGAAATAACATGGGATTTGCAACATTCTCATTCTCCAATTGCTAATCTTTGATATGATATCATCACTTCCATGTGGTACCTCATGAATGGTGGCACATGTCACCCATATTTTCCCCCATAGGACCCTTCAAAATGCCAAAATTGTTTGTCACGTATCCTTCCATACCACCATTTCATCATGATGTTAGATGCCACTCTAGCTTATCGGAACCAATCATATGTTTCCACATGTCATTATCGGAGCCAATTCCTTACTGCCACGTGTCATTATCAGAGCCCATCTTGTGTCGCGACGTGTCTTTCTAGAGGAGAGAGAAAAGGGCCTTCCCACCTTTGGTTTTAGGATGAAATCCTTTGTAAACCTTTAACAACGTTCATCGGAGGTTTTAAACGCAATCAACACTTTACCCTTGTTGCAACTTTTAAAAGGTCGCACTTTCAGATGTTCGGATATGCGATTGTTGAATTTACGATATGCATGATTGTTCGATGTGAGATCATCGATATTCCTAATTGTGATGTCTTCGACCTCTGATAAGCAATCATTGATATCTCCCGACCTCCCATGTTGTGATCTCCAATATCCTGATATGCCTTCATAAGGCCTCAATCCTTGAAACTGCCAAAGACCATAATTTTTGATCGAGGAGTCCAATTGTTGACTTCCACATATCTTTGGAAATCTTGTCCAGAGAACTGTCCAATGGAGAGAGTCTGATTTGGTCTTCGAGTCCTTCTACAAGGAAAATAACTTGCAATATTCTCTTCTCCTTTTCATTCTTTTGACATCCTTTTGGCACCATTCAAACAATTTTGCAGTAAGTGATAACACTGTGGGTGATATGGGATTTGAATATAAATATAAAAATAATAAAAA
>APFE031286899.1:283082-305059 GCA_000404065.3 Pinus taeda
AACATTTTAAAATTAATGATTTCATTTAAAAAATAAATTAAATATTAAAATATATTTCAATTGTATTGCAAAAAGGTTGTTTTTTATTTTATCCAAATTTCAATTTTTTTAATGCTTTGACTGGAATTTAGTATTATGAAATGAATGTATTTGATTTTCAAAAGGACAACCAATTTCTTTAATATCATTTTGACGTAAGTGGACAAGATTTTAATACTATAACATAAAAAATATTACTACAAATTTGTTGGTGTAATCAAATTTTGGGAGAGAGTCATTAAAACTCGTGAGAAGTTCACTTGTTCATAGGCAAATACTAAGTCACCATTTCAAAATAATTAAAAAAATTATGTTTTTCATACTTACAATTTTGTAATGAAAAAATAGAATGGTATGACTATTTTGGACATAAATCTAAATTTTTAGTTTCAGTATAAGACTATGAATATATCTCAAATATTCACTAGAGATAAAATCCCTATACTCCACTGAATAATTATTGATAGTTAAATTAAAGTTATAGAAGCCTTATTCTAAAATAAATATATCTATAGGTTTATTGTAGTGAACATAGATAAACATCAAAATAATGACTTCATAATATGCCTTTGATTGTTCAAACTTAAAGTTACACAATATTCATGGAAGTTAAAGTTTTAGTGTATTCATGGGCTAAGGTGACCCTTATGCCATGTTCCATGTTTAGTTAGCTTAAAATAGGTAACATCTCTCACTATATTTTGAGACTCCCTCCTTGATCAACATTTCTTGAAAATATACTCAATGATATGAAAAGAATTAAGAAGTAACTGAAGGTCCTCTACTAAGGTTAAATGGACTAGCATTAAACAACTTCGAAGGACACCATTAGCATCACTTATATTATGACATATAATTTTTGGTTTTTATACCGTTAATTTTGTAAAGAATATATTTAGAAAGCCCTTTTTTGTTATCAAGTCTCAAGTGAAAAATGTGTAGCTTTGTTGGATAATAGGGTTCATGAATTTTTTTAATAAATTTATATATCTATACTTTTATTTTGTACTCTAATCAGAAGCTTGCGATAATAGAATATTCTATTAATTACAAAAATTAATAGCTAATTGTAGCATTATATACTATTATTTTAAATTAGAAAAATAAATAAGAATTATAAAAAACAAAACATGTAATAATTACTTAATGGAACATCATGAAGTACAACCTTTTATTAATAGAAGATCATGTGGTTTTGTGCATGTGGCTCTCTTTGTCACAAAAACAAACAAAAGCAAGTATTTGATGTTAGTATTTATTATTATTATTATTTTGTCATTCATCATGTCAAATACCTCCATGGCTTACCTGGAAATAACCCCTTTTTCCAAATGTTTAAAAAATTTCCTTAGTTATAATTAAGATTTCCTTGGTTATAATTTCCTTGTCTACATTATTGGTATTAATTAACTCTACTACCATAATAATCCATCATCATTATAGTCTTTCATTTATCATGCATAACTAAAATAATATACCATTAATTCCTTATATCGCAAGCAGGAGCATCTAATTTCATTATGCACGACATAAACCATAGTGAACCTTTTGATAATCCTAAGGGAGAAATTCCTCCATAATTCTTCCACATGCATGAAAATCTACAAAATACTAAAGCATGCTACCATGTCTTATCTTAATATCTTTGATATGCATATGAGAGAACACGATGGGCTCACACATGATTAAATCCATCATTTCCATCATAAAGATTACTCTTAAGAAATTGACAGAATGAAAATTGATCCTTATTGGGCATACATATCCAACTATCATAGATTATTTTGTTACCTATATTATACTATGATAATATGCAACCATCTACCTTTATTTTCCGTATTAACTAGAAGCTTTATATGACAGTAAAAGTTCCTTCACTAACATAAAGAAGATTACCATTTAGATTCATTGGGTTTCCTACTCATTAATACACAGAAGAATGAAATACAAATAGCATCATACCAACACATAAGCCAAGACTGTTAACATATTAAATACCGAACCAAATAAGATAATCACATGAAGGGAAAGAGATAGACAAACAACCATTTCATCCAAATGACACCAACAAAATGTCACTTGGAGGGAGGAGCACCATCACCCAGCCATGAATCACCTTTGATTCCCCTCGAGCTGAAGATCTTGCCAAGGATCAACTGTCCTCAATTGATCGATGCAATGTGTATTAAATACCCTCTTTCATGATTTAGTTACCATTACCGGTGTCCTGCTTTATGGATTTTTCCATTTTGCTAGGTCTTATCCAGAAAAGTTTGTCTTTATCCTCCATGACACTTTTGCACATAAAATCTTGCCTTTATCTCCCGAAAATATTTTATGTCTGATAGATCTTTATCTCCCATCCATTTGATGGATATCAAATCCATCTAAGATTATCTAGAATCACATCTAGAATCTTGTCATGGAAGATTCATCTCTATCCCATTCCTCATGGGATTTGGCAAGCATCTCCTCTGATGCCAACCTATGCTACAAACACCATAATAATATAGCCTAAGCCACATATACCCATAGTATGCATATAAAATGCATGTCATATACACATCCTATTAAAACCTTCTAAGGTTTAATGTTCTTAATTAAACACTTAAGTGGGACTATTTCATTTAACTATCCCAAGTCGAAACTTTAATTAACCTTTGAGTGGAACTGTACAACCCTTCAATATCCTTTGGCTAACTTTTATTATCCATGCATATTAACCATACCATGGTCTTTACACTTTGGTTAAAGTCAACCTTAACCTTAATACCTTAATCTTGTTATTTCTATTATAATTCCCATATAATAGAAATATTTCATTAACCACACTTAAGCCTTACCTTTCCACCATTCCACAACCTTAGCACATATACCGATGCTCAACCTCAATGCGTTAAATCCCCATTGTCAATCTCATTCCTATAGATCCAATGGTTATTGCATCATCTACTCACTTCTTTAGGCTAAACCTTTACCGCATTAGATCTCCACCGTTTATTTCTCTGACCTTAGTCCAACGGTGATCGCGTAATCTTGCAAGTATTACATGCACGACCGATAATAGCCCAAGAGCATGCAATAAAAGTGGTTTTCTATTTCCTCCATGTGTTATGTGTTACCGTCTAAGGCTAATCACGTGAACTCATAGAAATACCATTTAGATCCTTGAGCTCAGTTGAGAAACTACTTACTACCTATGAAGATCACACCACTATTTAGCTAACATGCGGCTTATCTGATCCCGTTTCTTCTTAACTTTATTTTGTGTGATAAGATCTCTGCCATCTACTGTACACAATCTCGTTTCTCAGTGTTCTAGTCTATTCAACCTTCTCACCTATCCTTTTTGAAATTATTCAATCACTTCTGATTGTTGTACTCCTTGTCTGTTCTTCTATGGTTTAGGTGTTCTCTAGGGTTTCTAGTCTTTTGTTGTTCTACAACACAACTTCCTCCTAGACTTAATTTTGCGTACATTTAAACGTTTTCACTCCAGAGCTTCAACTTTAATCCTTTAATCAGATTCAAACGATCAAACCAATATCTTTCATAATCCACCTATGTGATCTTCTTTAATTCCACTTGCATATATATACTATGTAGAATTACTCTAATTCACACACAATTTATCATTAGATTACTCAATTTGCACTTACATAATTTAGAATTGAATTCTCTGTAAATATATTAACAAATTATTACATAATGAATCTCCCTCTCTCTAGCCTGATCTTCACTATGAGTAGCCTTTTCCTTTCCTTCATGTAGGCTTACAATCTACCATACCTAACTAACTCACTCTCTAACTCCTAGCTAGCTAACCCTCTTCTATGGCTTTTAGGATTAAATTTATACAAAAGGATTCTATAACCAATTCCTGGTTTAGATCTATAACCTTCTCAACAAAATACTAGAATCTCTTCTTTATCTCTTAGGATCCTCTCTAATCCACAAAATCATCAACTAATTCCTAATCTAAGCTTTTACAATTTATTTTCAAATCTCTCAATCCCTATGGAATCTTAAGTAACCTAAATCTCTCATGTTCTCCAACATTCGAGAACATTTACAAACATGCCTCAGAATACTTACTTAAATCCTATTCTTAATATCTCTTATTAAAATTACTCAAAACCTTAATAATTACATTAATTTCATATTTGGAAAACCAACTTTGTTGAAACCATAAGACCTCCTATCTCTACTAAAATACAATGATATTTCTGAGCTGAATGCTCTTGCATCAGACACTCAGGGCTGAAAACATTCATGATCTTGTGATCATGTGTTCCCATATGTTGATAGAAAACCTCCAGGGTCCCAAACTTTTTTTCTTATTCCATCTTTGGTTGTTGTTGTTGTTTGTTAATGTTCTCTACGTCTCCACACTTTATGCTATGTTGCCCCACTAGCTATGCTCTCACAGTTTGCTCCTATCTTTTTCTTGTCATTGCTTTGCTTTCTTGTTGTTGTGTTCTCCCTTTGAGACACTTTTCTCATCAATTCCATCATCAATTCAATTTCTATGTCCAACTCATTTCTTTGCTGGACATTTTTCTCTTCCTCTCTTACATATCCTTTGCAATCTCCATCAAGTTCTTTCTTCCCTACTGGTGCTTTCAGTCATTTCTCAAGTAGCTCCAATTCTTTCTCCCATTCATCGATCCTTTGATGAGAGTTTAGTCCTTCTTCTTTATTGAATTCCTCAATAGCTTCCTTAGTTATCTCCACTGTGCCTATCATCATGATGGAATGATGATCCTTTACTATGTTTTCAGCTAACATAGTCTCTTCCTCAAGTTTTCCTTTAATCTTCTGTTGGTTACCTTCACTTTGGAGTTGTTGGATGCTTACTACCACCCTTACATCCTTACCCTCTTGTTGATTTTTAACTTCCATCTCATCTCCAAATAATCTCCGTTCAATTTCTTTGATCACAACATCACACTCATTCATTCTATTCACTGTTCTTGCAAACAACTTATTGGTTTGTAAATTAAAGAACTCTTCTATCTCCGTGTATTTTAGAGACGCTCTGCTACTGTCAAGTACTGTTATAACCATTTCCTTTCTGTGGCCATTTCCTCCTAGCAACTTCTCCAGCAATTCAATTTCCTCTTTACATTTAGCAAGTGTTTTATCACAATGTTGTTCATTTCCAGCTTCATCCTTTACATGGTCACTATTACTCAATTATTCAATCGGATTGTCTTCCATAGACAATTCTATCTCATTCATCTTTGCAAAAATAAGTTCTTCTCTCCTTACGTTTTAAAAAACCAATACTTCCTCAGCTCCATGATGTGTAACAATATTTGAGATCTGTCCTCCTTCAACACTTATAATCCCTGTATTCATACAACAATTGTCAATTTGAAAAATGTAAGGCTCAACAACCTCAACTGATGTTTCACATATCAGCTCTTCACACCGAACTTCATATCCTTCTTCCATAAGGAATTGCCCTTGTTTTGTAACAACTTCAAATATCAATCCATCAATAATTTTTTTCTACTGCAACAATTCAATATTTTCCTCATTTAAGAGGCATTCTCCATCATACTGTACTCTAGAATAGTTCTCTTCTGAGAAGCACTCTTCATCCTCTATCAACACATTAGTATGCTGATCCAAGTTCTCCTCTGAACTCTGGTGACTTTTATCAATTTTTATGATAGCTTCATAAGACTGCCAATCATCTGCAAAACCTACAAACACACCAAAACTATTAGATTCAAAAATATAAGGCTTGATAGCCTCTTCTACTACCTTTGTCCACATTTTATCATGCTGCTTTGAACTATCCCGAGAGTTAACTAATCTCCATTATTCATCTTCACCCAGAATTTCACCCTATTCTATTTCACAAATGGAAACTTCCATTTCCAACTTAGCTTCTCTGAGCTTTTCCACTAACCACTTTACTTTCTTATGTTGTAGCCTTCTTTGTAACACAGACCACTTCACTGCCTTTTTCCTCAAGGCCCAACCTTGTCTTTGGTTTTCCTCTAGTAGTGTCCTGAATACATCGAGTTATTCTTTTAACTCTGCAATCTCCTTGTCACGCTCCTCTTGACTCATGCTCTTGCCATTTGCCTTGGCATCCTCCTTCTTCACTTTGTGGCTTTTCTCTGAACCTCTACAATGACTATCAGTAGTTATCTCCTCCTCTATCTTCATGAGTTCCTAACTCACTTACTATGAGCTGAACTGAAGCCTCTGCAAAAGCAAGTCCTCCCTACTACCACTTACCTCACTAAGCTTTCCTCTGTATTTGGTCTTTTGGAAAGCACTTGGTTCTCTATTCTCTCGAACCTCTTTGAGAACTTCCCTTTGCTCCTTCTAGGCTTCAACTCATCTACACCTTTTAATAACACCCAATTGTCCTCTTTATCCAACCTTTGTTAAGATTCTTCAAGGTTCTGCCACATTATGCTTTAATTCAGAAAATCTTACAAGCTTCCCTCATCCCTTAACAGTTCTACTTGTTAGCACTTGGATTGAACCTCACGTTGAAGGAAGGTAATGCTAGGGTAACCACAAACCACTCTTATCCAAGTAGCTAGCCCTACTAGGCCAAGAGAGGGCTCTCTCCATAAGATCTCAACCAAGATGACTAGATCAACAAACTGATATTAGGCTAGGTATATTAGCACAAGGTTTGATTTGATTTTCAAGGGTTTTGCTGGATCAGGAGGAGCTAAACAGTTAGGGCAAGGAAATTAGGTCAAAATTTTAGGGTGTTCGATGGGACAAGGTAAGCACAACAAACAGAACCTTAGGGTTTAATGGATGAGGTGAAAAGATAGGTGAGGAGCTAAGAAGAGCATGTAAACCTCATGGATTCTTCCTAAACTGAAGAAAACATAGACTGTGAATATTTTCCCAAAACAGAGCATAAATATTATGGGTTCTGCCTATCAACTTGAAAAAATCCACTTAAAAGCAATGAAATGATTGATGAAGTACAAAAAATATTTTAACATATGATCAAAATAGAGAAAACCAAATTAAACATCACACCACATTGATCACAAAGAAATAGCTATAACTTTTCATTAATCTCCTGTTGGAAACTAAAAGAAAATTATGTCTACTCAAAGCATAAGCATCCAACTGAGTCCAACCATTACAATGACTAAGGAAAAGCATCATATATACTCCAAACAACTCATCCTAAGCTTGGGAAGTCAAATCCATGAGAGGTGGATCTGTTTCTAACAAAATCTAAACCGCTAATCAAAGTGACTCATCCCTAATCCAAACAAACTGATACATTACATCTCATGAACTTGTTTTACATGATGAATCTACCCTAGCAAGCCCTAGAAGCATCATAGTTACATTCAACTAATCAATTACAAGGATAAAATCATGATTTTCCTTGGTGAAAGTGAAAACTGGGATGAAACAGTGAAAATTGGACAAACTATCAAATGCGTAGCACCAGTGCTAGGCACATAATGCCAATGTCAAGCGCACCCTTCAATTTCTACTACAATTTTTTGGGCCTTCTCGATGTCCAAATTGGGTCCATGATAGCTTGTTAGAAAGACTTAACTGTATAGTTTCCAGAACATCTTGAATGCTTGCATTTGGAGTTTATTTTTCCTGTCAAAAGTCAATTCTCCAAACACTGCTCAGCACACAGTGCCCATGCCAAGAAGAGGGCAAAAAGGTCTTTTTTTGAGGATTTTGACCCTTTTGGTTAACATGTTCTACTCAAAACCTTATAAAATGCACAGGGTACATGTACTCATCACTCTGAATTCAAAAATGTTGACAATTTCCTCATTGGATGCCCCAAAAAAGAGTGCATCGCCCAAGGTGTTGTGCATTTGCCTTTCATGATTGTGCATAAAATCGACTACAAAACACAACAACTTCCTTCAAACTAAAAAATGGTCCATCATGCCCAAAAATGTGTTTTGTGACCAATCAAATATTAGAAGCATGTAGGGATGCCTTAGAAAGCATGTCAAGTCTCCTCCTCTCATCTTGCTTGGTTAATTTGTCAATTTTCTCATGAGCTCTTTTGAGCTTTCTCCTTGCCACTTGGTTTCTCCTTGCATAATAGTTGGCCATCCTCCTTTGTAACTCAACATCTCTGTTTTCTTTGTCTAAGAGGGTATCCAAGTGTGTGTTCACTTTCTCAAGCCAAGAATCTCTTTTTTCAGCTATGTCCTTGACCAATTGCTCATCTAGAGTGAGATACTCCTCCAATTCAGCCTCTTTTTGTCTTTCAAGTTCAAAGGCGTTTTTCAATCCTCTTGTTCGTGGCCTCTTTCTTTCTTCCTGTTCATCATCTGACTCTCCATTATCTCCATAAGCCTCATCAAGCTGAAATTTGGCTTTCTCAACTTCCCTCTTTGCCTTCATGTACTTGATTTGCATCAACTCATGCTTCACTTCTAGCTACATGTTCTCTTGCTCATAAAAGGACATAAAATATTGGGCTCTTTGTAAATTGACTTCAAGCTCTCTTTGCTCTCAAGGTAGCTTGAGAAGATTTGTTTCCCTTCTCATCACTACTGTCCACAAGGAGAAACTCTTTTTCAATGTCATGTTCTTCATGCTGATGTTTGAATTTTGCTTCCTCTACCATTTTCTCCTTTCCTTTAACTTGTAATTCTGATGATGAAGGGAAGGCCCCTCCAAATTTCCATGGGGTAAACACCTGCCTCTTTCCCCTCTAATAAGTGAAAGAAAATGGCTATAAACTATTCCTCTGTGGTATACTACTCTGACCATGCCTAGTGTGTACATCATGTCCCTCACTGTCATCATGCTCATCATGTTCCTCATTACTGTCATCATCTCTATTGGGTGAATGAATGGCTACATGATATGGTGATTTAGATGGTGTGAAGGTGTCTGGTGAAGAATGACGTATTGAGGATGAGCGATAAGTAGGCTGTGGTGGATGAGAAGAAGTAGATGGATGAGTGGAGGATGATGGAGAAATGCAGGGAGTTGGTTGAGTAGGTGGTTTATTGAATCTTTCATTAGCTATGAAGGTCTCCCAAGTAATTCCTAGTTGATCTAAGTGATGGAGGACTATCATTTTCATCATAAAATGATGCAAAATAATATGCATCTGATGAGCTACATCACTTTTCTGAGCAATGTATGTCATCTTGTCAATACTCCTGAAAAGGAAATATGGAAAACTGAGCACTCTTACCCTGGTAAAGTGCATGAGAAGCCTGATATGGTATGAGTATAGTCTAGAAAAATATGCCCTCACATGTGAAATACCTCATCATGATCTTCATCAATGGCACATACTTGTCCAAAAGATAAGAGAAAGGGAAAATTCTTTTCTTATCATTTTTGAACCTTGTCTTAAGATATGGCTCATAAAGATGTGATGCATGTTTTTTTGCTTGAACCATTTCTCTCCTGCATTTGGAATTCAAGTGGCCTATGATATGATGGCATGAGATATAGTAAATGTGACCCCCAGTAAAGTGACCTAGTTGTTTTACAAATTGAGGATGAACTGTTTGGTTAATTGCTGATGAAAATTGACCATTTCAACCCTTTGGCAAAACTCAAAACAACCCATGTACCTGAAACATGATATTGCAAGTGGTGATGCCATAAGTTTTGTTGTATTAGTGGGTTCAAATCTAATAATTCTCACTCCTTTCCTGGTTGGCCTCTTGGGTTGTCTTTCCCTTCTTCTAAACTACTATATTCTGCCATGCTTTATAGCTGAGAACTTTAGGGACTAATATACATGTCAAGATGAGTGAAACAGTGAGGGGGTGGAGTGAAATATATTCAGGATGATTGGAAGGTGACAAAGTCTAAGAAGTACTATAACTCCTATTAAATAGGTGATTTAAGAAGAATGCAAGGGAGATCTGCTAGAGTTTCAAAATTTGGGGTGCCAATTTGCTTAATTGATGGATAAAAAGAGATATTGGGCCACTTACATGTTCTATGCAGGTAGTTGAATCTTTTATGGCTTGAGCAAACAAAGGGAGTGATGTTTTGGTGCTCCTAGGGTTTGCCAGGCTCCTCTGGCCAAACACGTAGCACCAAGTGGCAGCGCGCAACATATTCAACAAACATGCCCTTCACCGCGTAGGCGTGCAACACCATTGAATTTTACTCTAGCTGGGATGGGCAAACACGCCCCTCACTGCACATGCATGCAATAAATGTGTTGTTCTGATTTTTTCAACCTTCACTCAGTCTCCCCTTTTCCAAGGAAAGCTTAGGGTGCAAAAGGACTAATGAAGTTTGAAAAATGCTTTTGAAATTTTATATAGACGATGATTTTGATTTTTCTTTAGAAAAAACCACTTTATAATTTTTGTTTAGAAATTTTATTTTGTTTTCAAATCTTTGTTTGATGTTTCTCTTTCTTTGTCGCTTTTCAAATGGATGAGGCTTTGATTGAGCTGATTTCTTCAATGGCTCATTTCTTGCAGCAAGGAGAATGGCTTGGGCAACTTATGGGAACACTTATTACATGAAATGACCTGAATTACATCAAAAAAAATACGAATAAACTAAAATACTATGTTTTCATCTCAAAAGCATGTTTTTGAGATGAAAATCACATCAGTGAAATAAAGTCTTTTTACAATAACCATGACTTACTACCAATCACTCTTTGTTTACTCGTATTCCTCATAGCTTTGCTTCCCTTTATTTACGCTTGAAACTATACTTTTGACCTTGGAAATGAACCCTAAGACCTAATGGAAACATGACTGCCTTGACTATAAAAATAAAATAACTTAAAACATAACTGAATGCAACATGGAGATGGGTCAACAAATTTACCTCATGAGGGAAAATTTGATTTTATGAGAAAAAGACAACCATCAGTGGACAATTTTTGCATGACCTAGTGGAATGATAAAAAAATTAGTATGATACACCTAAAATGAAAACACAAAGAGTAGATTTGATCCCTGATGGAAGTATGCATATACTGACACTAACAATGGCCTTATTAGGGATGGAAGCTCCTTGGTGGTGTCAAGAACACCGTAGATTAAGTGCATAGCTGATTGGACCAATACGGTTAAATAAATGAAAGACTAAATTTTTTTTTGAAATTTTGAAAAATGACTCGATACAAACTAAAAACTAACTCACAACCAACTCTAGACTGACTCAAAAACCAACTAAACATAGCTCAAAGAATTTAAGCTTTATAGCCTTCACTTTGGGCCCCAAGCTCAAATGACATTATAATTCAAATCTTGCAAGGAAAGTAAACTAGTATATACAATGATAGTGAAACAACTTCAGCGAGTTGCATAAAAAATAATACTGTTTCAGGAGCCTACCATTCATTGGTCCTCCTGAGCATTCTTAACCATCCATTTCCTTTAATAAAAATGCATTCTCTCCTCGATAGGCTGAGATTTTATAATGTCCTTTCCATAGATTGTCAAACTTACCATGTTTCCCTTTTTCTTCATTTTGTGCATCCCATCACAGTGCTACATCTTCTAGCTAAAACTTTTCTACCTCGATTTTGCGCTCATAAATTTTCTTTATCTTCTCTTGCAGTTAGAAACTATTTTGAGAAACCTCTTCCCTTTTTTGTTGAAGGTGAATCATCTGATTGATCTAGCACTGAATATCATCTTCTTCACTTTCGGCTTCTTGCAATAATCTCATGACCAGGAAACTAATTAAAAAGGCGACATTCCTATTGATTTCTTACTGTCGGCCCAAAAAGCATTGGCAAGCTTTTGATGCCAATTCTTTTTGTTTTCCTCCAACGTCTTATTAATAATGTTTACCTAGGATTTATTTGAAGACTCAGCTAGTCCATTGCCCTGCGAATAGTATGCCGTGGAATGACCCAATGTGATGTTGTATTTGTTTCAAAACTCAACCTTTTTCTTTGAATTAAACATTGCTGCATTATCTGTAATAATCTTGTGAGGGAAACCAAAACGAGACAAGATATTGGACTCTAAAAACTAAATAATTACCGTGTCCATAGCTTGCCTTGTCAGAATGGCTTTGATCCATTTGGTGAAGTAATCAGTAGCTATCAAAGTCCATCTATGTTGTGTGATAATGTAGGATGAATTTCTCCTATGAAATCAAGCCACCACTACTAAAAAGGCACATTGACTAGAACTAGCTTCAAAGGAAGAGGAAGCAACTTCCTTTTTCCCTACAAAACTTCGCATTCGTAGCAGCTCATGGCTATTTTATATAAATCTGAAAACAAAGATGGCCAATAATACCTTTCTCTCAAGATTTTATTAGCTGTTGTTTCCCAAAACAAGTGACCCCCACAATATCCTTGATGAAAATCATTCATTACCTGCTGAGCTTCATTTTCAACGAAATAATTAAGAAGAACCCCTCCTAGATCTTTCCAATAGAGACACTATCTAAAATGCAAAATTTTGTAGACTTTAATTTTAATGATCTACCTTTACTTTTTGACATTCGAGGAGGAGGAGAAAGATGCTGAAGAATAGATACTATATCAGAATACCAAGGTGAATTGAGAAACATCTCTAATACTTGAATGATTGTGCCACCATCTTTGTCATCTGACATTGTTGCAATAAGATTTATGTCTAGAGCATGAAGATTCGACTCAGCCATGAGTTTTGTCAAGCCTCAACCTTTGATCAGTTTTGTGGGCTTAATCTGAAGATCATACTCTAAACTTTCTGCTATCCACATAACTTTTATTCCTTCTGAATCAGTTTGCATGAGGACATCTTTGACAGCTGCGTTGGGAACATATGCTATGGTATGGAAATGCAGAATGTAAACTCAAAAATACTTCAATGCCTTTATAAGAGCCAAAGATTGTTTCTCAATGATGTTATAGTGAAGAGTAGCATCCCTGATAGTCTAACTGAAAAATGCAATTGGCTTCTTCCCCTGATCCTTCTTTCGCATCAACACTGTAGCTAGAGTGTGCTCAAATGTAAATGTAAATATAATAAAATCATGAGTATAATCATGAATAATCAAAACAGGGGTTGTGGTCAAAGAAGGCTTTACCAAGTTGAAATATTTCATGGCATCCTCGGTCCATTTTACAGTGTTTTCCTTCTTCAACATTTTAGTTAACTCATGTAAATGCTCAGCCAAATTTGGTATAAATCTACGTAAGAAGTTCATCTTACCATTGAAGGCTTGGATCTCCTTTTTTTTGAACGGAAAGTCTATTTGCTAAATTGCCTCCACCCTAAAAGGGTGAATGCAAACAACATCTTTGGAAATTATATGACCGAGGAATTTACCTTCCTCCATGGCAAAAAGACTCTTCCTTGGATTTAAAGAAATCATTAACTCCCTGCATTTTTAAAAAACAAACCTCAGGTGGTGTAAATGCTCATCAACAAAACCAGAAAAATTGTCAAGTCATCTAAGTAAACCACTAAGAAAACATCCTTCTCGTTAGCGAAATCCATATCCATGGCCCGCTAAAAGGTGACCCTAACATTCTTTTGCTTAAATGGCATGTTGGCATGCTGAAAAGTCCCCCATCGTGTTGTGAAGGCAGCTTTTTCTTGGTCTTTTTTGTGCACCAAAATCTAATTGTAACTTGAGTGGCCATCTAGTAGCAACATCCATGATGCTCCAACTACTCTTTGCAAAATATTGTCCATCTTAAGAAGAGGATAATTATCTTTTAGGGATACTTTATTTAGGTTCCAGAAATCAATGCACAACCTTGTCTCCCGGATATTTTTTCATACTAGGACCAAATTTGAAACCCAATCAGAGAATCTAATTGGAACAAATATACCAGCTTTAAACAATCTATTTACATCTTTCTCGATGGATGGCAACAACTTTCGGTTGATCCTCCTCAACTTTTGTCTAAAGGGTTTTTGATCTGGCTTAATAGGAATGGTGTACTGAATGATGTTCTTGTCATATACTTTCAAATCTGAGTAATCCCATGCAAAAACATTAGAAAATTCAGAAAGCAACTTAACATACTTAGCCTTTGACTTGGGAGATAATGTTTTTGATAACTTAACAAGTTTGGGTTGGTCCGCTGTTCCAATGTTCCCATCTTGTTTTGGATAATTTAGCATCTATGGATAAATACTAATTCACTAGACAAGTAGTTGTGCCTATAACAACAATTTAAAGTGTTTTCAACTTTCCCTATGAACAATAGATAATAAGAGAGGATAGAAGGCCTACCTGTAGTCTCTCTTTCCACTCGTCTCCCTTGTATTTATTTTTTCACTCCTTCCCATACTTGATCCGCTTGAGAAGTACCTTGTAAATACAACAGAAGACAAAAACTGATCATAGCATATGATCCATTGAACATAAGTGAAAGGAATCAGAAGCAATTCATACATATAAGCATTGTGAAAGAACACAACATATGGAAAAAGGCTCAAACATTTTTTTTAGATACAACAAGGAATTACAACAATCAGTGTCTAAATTAGAGTCATTCCTTCGGCTTGGATCCCATCCACATCACATCAAAAGCAAGACAAGCTTTTCAGATCACATCATTTGCTCCAAACTCAAGCCTCATAGCAACATTATCTCCTTACAATTCAACATAATCCAACCAACCCCTGATCACTTAGATGAGTGGTCAATTTGTAGGAGTATGAAGGAGGTTTTTTCATTAATGGTGACATTCAATGGCCTTCCATAGTTAGAATTAGTTCCATGGAAGAAGGGATGAGAGGATAAAATGATTCTTAACTCATTCCTCATCCATTTTCGAGCTGATAGGGGTAGATAACCGAGGGAAGCTTCTAGATGACTCCAAGAGATAAAAATATTCCCCAAACCCCAATTGAATTTCACTAAAATTCACCCAGTGCAGCCTAAAGAGGGCTTAGGTGCTTTGTAGAGCACCCTGACAGTGTATCTATCTGCTCTACAGAGCACCCTAACAGTGTATCTATCTGCACTGGTCCCTTTAGAGACCATTCTTGGATGTCTCAGGTCATGAAACTTTCTGGGAAGGAGGCATTCAAAGGGGTGACATATTTAGGGCATGTAGCAACTTATATTAGGGTTTGATGAGCCCTAAAACACTGATTTGAATGTTGGAATCTGATGTGCCCAAATAGATCTGTAATAACAGCCCCGTAAAGCATGAAATAAGAAAAATTCCAATGTCGAATGAAATGCTTTACGATGTGATGAGGAGGTATTGAAGTGGAAGGTGACCTGCATCAATTACAATACATATATCATGACATTTGATTTTACATGAATTGTTGATGGAAGGCATACCCATGATCAACTTATAAACTTTCATTACATGTACATAAATAGTCGTCTATAGAAATAGACCCATGATCAAAATGACCATCAATGTAAATCCATTGTACATATGATTTAGTACTCCTGAAATCACAGCCCAGATGGATGAAACTAGATATAGGGTCTTCAATCTCATTCAACCATTCACTCAGATATGAGTCTAACCATGTGAATATGTGATTTGAAGTCAAACATGGGAAGACACCATATGGTTACCAACCAATGATGTAAGTTGTTAACAAATGTGAGAGAAATCACCGATAATGATAATGATCCTCAAGGTACTATAGTACATTCTGCATGGTGTGAATGGATGATTTGATGTTGAACACCATACAAAGTCTTTCGATCAAAGGCCATTGATGTATGCCTATCACTGGAAGCGAGAAACCTCCCATTGATGCATGCAAACTTCAAGGCACTGAATGGGTGTTTCTAAGTCAACTTCTTGGATAGTGAGTTGATGTCGACAAGAAGCAACTTTTCACAGGAGGGCCTTGATGTATCCCACATCAAAGACACAAAATGAGGGTAGTGATTTTATAGATGGAATTTGACTGACGACACAAGGTTTAGGAATGGCGGTCATGAACATGAAGGTTTATAAGTATTGGAACTGAATGAATTCTCTTGAAGATATTAGTGAGACTAATTGAATTGGCAGCATTGACCCAAAACCAATGTAATGGATGGTGTGATAGACCATAGGTATGATAACAATTAAGCAAATAACCCAACCCAAATAGTTTGAATGAATTGACAACATTGACCCAAAACAAAAGTGATGGGTGGTGTTATAGGCCATAAGTACGATAACCGTCAAGCCAATAACCCAACCCAAACAGTCACGGAGATGAGGTTAAAGTGTCATGTTCAAGAGCGACCTACTACCATAAAGTGGTTTTCCCCTTTCTACATTTTCGCCAATCATTATTGACTAATACCTCTTTATTTTTATCAATCTTGAGGAGGATAACATATTCTTGTTTTATAATTTCACCATTCAGGCAAATCCGTTGCTATATGATGCTTTAATGAGTCTAGCAAAGGTGAAACTCGATCTTGTCTAGGTGGACAAGTTTGTTGCTATTTGATGTTTTTAAGGAGTTTAACGACAAAGATAACTCGGTCCTTTTCATGTTTAGAGAGTTTGAAAAGGTACAAAAAGAAAACTCCACAAGTTCTTTTTCATAAGTTAATCTATCAAGTTCGAAAAAGTGTAAAATAATACAAGAGAGATATTGTTTCCAATTTGTTAACAAGCTGGAAAGGACAAGTGCTCAACAATCTTTTCATATTTAGGAGTCTGAAAAGAGCTTAAATAGGACTCCAATTTGACGAATGAGTGGTATCTAGGATAGCAACTAGTTCCAGTGATGTTGGAACTTCTCACAACATGTTGATTTATGTGAAGAGGCTAGCTAATAAGACCACTCATTGCAAATGTTCCTAAAAAAGGGTAAAAAAACCAAGTGAAAGTGTAGGATCGACTAAAGGGATGGTGGCAATGGGATGAAAACAACCAAGGCTCATATGATGAAAAAGGCTAATAAAATGGCAATCAAGAAGGTTAGAAATGGAAATGTGTTCATTTTTACACAATCTTGAACCATAGGGAACTATGCTTGGGTTCAGTTTCATGCTTACAAAAGCTTGAAATGAAAAACTATGCTCGGATTTAGTTTCGTTTTTACACAAGCTTAAAACAAAGAACTATGCTTGAATTCAGTTTACATGCTGCCAACATGAGGAAAGGGAGAGTCTCCTAAAACCAGATGGAATTTGTTGCAGTGAAGTAGGATGGTTATCCAACACTGCTTTGGCTTTGTCCAGATAGGGACAAAGGTGAATGGGGTGATTCCCTTCACATAACCTATAGGGAAATTTAACTTTACAACGAGGTGCATGCCCCCCAAGCTTCATTACATTCAGCTAAGTAGACTACTTGTGGCTATCAGGTGGATGGAATGAAGGTTCTTTTATGAGTTCAAGTGAAAGACTCGACTGGGATTTTGCAAGATCTAATCAAAGGCTCGAATTGGAACTTTGCTCCAAGGGACCTTGTTTCATTTTTAAATGAGCTTGACACAAGACAAGGAACTTTGCTCATATTCCTTGTTTCATTTTTTAATGAACTTGACACAAGAGAAGGAACTATGCTCATACTCCTTGTTTCATTTTTTAACAAGGTTGACACAATACCAGGAACTATCCTCGTGGGAGTTTTTTCATTTTTTAATGAGGTTGACATAGTAAAATAACTATCCTCATATTCCTTGTTTCATTTTTTAATGACGTTGACACAAGACAGGGAACTGTCCTCATGGACCAGTTTCATTTTTTAACGTGGTTGACACAAGACCACGAACTATCCTTGTCGGAGTTGTTTCATTTTTTAATGAGGTTGACACAGTAAAATAACTATCCTCATATTTGTTGTTTCTTTTTTTAATGAGGTTGACACAAGACAAGGAACTATTCTCATGGACCTATTTCATTTTTTAACGAGGTTGACATAGTAAAAGATCTATCCTCATCGTCCTGTATCATTTTTTAACGAGGTTGGCACAGTAAAAGAACTATCCTCATATTCCTTGGTTTCAGTTTTTGACAAGGTTGACACACGACAATGAACTATCCTCATGGACCTGTTTCATTTTTTAACGAGGTTGACATAGTAAAAAAAACTTTCCTCATAGAACCTTATTTCATTTTTTAATGAGGTTGACACAAGACCAAGAACTATCCTCATGTCCTTTGTTTCATTTTTTAACAAGGTGGAAACAAGACTAGTAGCTATCCTCATATTCTTGGTTTCATTTTTTAACGAGGTTGACAAAAGACAAGGAACTATCCCCATATTCCTTGTTTCATTTTTTAACGAGGTTGATAGAAGACCAGGAACTATCCTCATGGGACCAGTTTCATTTTCTAAGGAGGTTGACACAAGACCAGGAACCATCCTCATACTTTGATCACAACTCATAAGAGGTCATGAAGGAGAGATCTAGTTCCAATGCCCCCTGTACATGATGTACAACATCATTAAATTGATCGTCAGTTGATGTATGCATGGAACTCGTTGCCACATAATTAACCCATGGCGGGGATGATACTATTGGTACAAAAGGACTATTTAGGGAAGATGGTTGACTGGAAGCCATATTTGGACTGGGAAATGAAAGTTGGTCAACAGTGACAATTATGCTTTCATGCGGGAAACATATCACTCGAAAGATTGTTGAAACAATAGCTCCCATGTCATAAACATAGTCACGCCCAAGAAGTAAATTGCAATATAAAGGGTGTGGTACTACCATCACATTTAGATAGACGATTTATCCTCCCAAATTAATAGGTAATTGTGGGAGGATCCCTAATGGTTGATTGGTTCCTCTGTTAAAAGCCAATATATTTCGAGTAACAAGCATAAGTGGTAGCAAACCAAGTGCTTACCAAGCAGTTGTCGAAAGGATACTCACAGATGCACCTTCATCTATAATAGTGCCAGATACAATCATATTACAAACCTGTATTATGACCTAAGAAGGCACATAAGAAGGAAGATGAAATCCTACCAGTCGATTCCAATCAAAGGAAGTGACCAGACTACTTGGAGGGGGTACCGTAGAAATAGGAGAATTAACCCCTTGAGATACGAGAGCGGGAGGATGTTCCTCCTATCTTGATAGAACAGGAGGACTGTCCCCAAGCTCATTAGAATATGAACAAACAAAAATAACGTGAGTGGTATCATATTCACTCTCTTCAGGAAAGGTATGATTTAGAGAAGGTGAAATCGATTCAATTGTTACCTTGACCTATTGATTTGGGTTGGGTATACACTCATAGGATTCACTTTCAAAGAGAGTGGGTTTGACCGACGATTGGTTTGAGTCAATCCATTCAACAAATAGCGAAGGATTTAGGGAGAGTTTCCTGTAACTAGATGGAATTCGTTGCGGTGAAGCAAGACAATTATCCAACACTTTTTTGGCTTCATCCAGATAGGGACAAAGGTGAATGGGATGATTCCCTTCACATAACCTATAGGAAAACTTAACTTTACCCTTCTTTCCAAGAACTTTACTACCACTAGTTGATGGTGTGTCATCACCATGATCTCTAGAAGTTGATGACATAGGATGATGTGAATGGGGAGACCATTCTTCTAAGATCTAAGGAATAACAGGACAATTTTGAAGAAGATGGTCTCCCACACAAAGTTTTCATGGATATCAAACTTTGTGAGGCTTGATGGACAGTTTCTCATCAGATGTTGCATTCAAAGCAATGGTTTCTTGGTTGTCCCTCTGTTAAATGTGCCTCTTATTCTTCTTATTCCCTTTCTTCTTCTCCTTAGCCACTTGGTTACTAGTACCAATACTTTCACTAAGCGAAGAGGAAGAAGGGGAGGAAGAAAAAATCGAGGAAAAAGGAAAAGGGTCAACTTTAGGATCAACTGGAGGTTGATTTTTTCTAGTTGGAGGAGTAATCGATTATGGGGAAATCACGACATTTTGAACCAAGGAGGTTGAAAAAAACCATACTAGCTAGCCAATGGTAAATCCCAGAAGGGACAATGTAGCCATATATGGAGCACCATTATTTCCAAAAGGACGAAAAGGACTAGGATTCCCATCAAAAGGAATTCCTTGATCGGTGGACTCCGAATTTGTTGCCATATGTTTCAACCTAAGATCAAAGATGGAGTGAGTGTGGAGGATGCTATCCACAGTCAATTAATTTTATTTTAATCAAATTAACATAACAAAACAAAAGAGATATTATCTAGGCAAAAGGTTTACCAGGCAAATGTGAACTACAAAATACCTCGTGGAAAACCAAGAAGTATGGGAAGGAAATCTCCCTGAATGTTCTGTTTGGGGTATCATAGTGTTCAAGGCGCCTGACTCGATTACCTAAGGATGGATAGAAACCTAGTGTTTTCCTCCCATATATGCCTGAAAGTATGTGGAGGCCTAATACATATAAGCGTTGTCTAACGCAAAACTGTACAATGAGAGAATCCAATATACTTTATGTACTATAACACTGCCCTATATACCCAAAGGTATGTGGATGAGCTACGATATACTCAGGTATGTGGAATGAGGTATCACACTTGGGATGTATTGCAGAAAAGTTAGCAACAACTGCTTTGTTTTAAGACGCTGGAACACATCTCTAGCCTAGAACCACTAAATGTTCTCGTTAATGACAATGCTCCGTTAGGTAAACTGATGTTTATTTTAAGTTGATCTAGCTTAGGAATTTTCCTTTCAAGTTCACCACGTGATGTATTCTAAAATTCCTAAGAATCCAACTATCATGATAAGCATTCTTCCCATTCAATTTAACGATGACTAGCTAC
The DNA here is from genome assembly GCA_000404065.3 of Pinus taeda. Classification (NCBI taxonomy): domain Eukaryota; kingdom Viridiplantae; phylum Streptophyta; class Pinopsida; order Pinales; family Pinaceae; genus Pinus; species Pinus taeda. Next base: position 303,760 of record APFE031286899.1, read on the forward strand.
TTAGGGATAGAACAATCAAATTTCTTTTAATCAAATATAAAAGATCACAATCTAAATGCAATTTCCCTACACTATTCCTATCAGTAGACACAAACTTTTCAATGCAGCATGCATGTATTTCTTTTCAATTCCCTTAATGTGAATATGAAGAAAAAGGAAGTATGCACATACAATCAATCGATCTTTCATATGAAGGAAGAATTCTACAATAGTTCAAATTTGAAGGAAGAGAAGACTTTACGACACTTTCATTTGAATGAATACTAATCAATTATATCCTAACTTTGACTGTTGATAAATAACGACAAAGAAAACATGAAGAAACATTAATCAATCCAATCAAAGTTGGGCTAGTGTCATGCGGAAAGAGTTATTTTTGCGGACAAACCTAACCTCCCTAGGAGTCTAAGACTCTCTAGTGACAAACAAACCAAACAAGAACAATCCTTCTCTAAACACACGTTATTCTATGAGAGATCAAGTGTTTTCCGATCTTACCTTAGGTCCAACGCATGTTGTAGCACTCCAGCCTTGCTGATCCAGATGAGCTCCTCCTTCACTTTAAGACCTGCATACACTAACAAAGCAAACGATTACATAACACCTGAATAATTCATAAAACAAAGCATATTCATCACATAGACCAAGGAGTACATGAAATAATTCATTAACAACAAATCATTGAGAAGAATGGACTTATTTGTATTAAGGAAACAAAAAGGAACCATTACAACCTGAGCCTTGGTGTTGTGCAAGCTCCTCCCAGGGTCCAGCAAGAGATTTCCTCTACTTTGACAAGCTCACCACTCCCACTATGGCAACAAGGAAGGATAGTGATCTCTCCTCACAAGTCAACAAATGGAAGTCCTAATTCCAGCAGCATTTACCCTTTAGAATGTTCAGCTTTCAACCTTCCCCTCCTTTGGCCCAATGCCTGTATTTATAGTATTCTAGAGGAGGTTATTCAGTTCCAACATCAATGGGATACTCCCTCTTTTGGATGGGGTAGCTCCTCTCTTGATGGGATAAGCTCCTCTATCATAGGGGTGCATGAACCATCTGGAGGCGCTCAATACACGTCAAAACCTCTTCTAGAAGGCTCTAGAAGTGACCACAAGTAACTTTTTAAAGATGAAACTTGCGCCTTTTGACCTTTACAGGGGTACGCACCCTAGCTTTAGTATACAGAGCGTATTACTACGCAGGTCTAATGTATATGGAGTGCGTACACGCAGGCAAGTTAGAGAGAAACTGCGTACCCAGAGATAAACATGTGTTCAAGTGACTTTCTCTCTCTTTG